>WELA01013420.1:19579-35256 GCA_009602735.1 Mesotaenium endlicherianum | reverse complement strand
GACACAATTCTTGATGGTAGTCCATGGAGTCGGAAGATGTTGTCAAAGATGAGTCTTGCAAGTTGTGGTGCTGTAGCCTTAGTCGTCGTGGGAATAAAATGAGCCATCTTCGTAAGTCTGTCCACCACCGTGAGTATTGCATTATGGCCTCGAGGTGTCACGGGCAGGTCTACGATAAGATCCATTGAGATGTCCGTCCATTGTCTTTCGGGGATTGGTAGTGGTTGGAGGAGTCCTCCCGCCTTTTGCGATGATGGCTTGATTCTTTGGCATGTGTCACAGCTCCTGCAGTACTCCTTGACTTGCTTAGACATGCCTGGCCAACAATAAGTCCTAGCTAGAACGCCCGTGGTCCTTAGGATTCCAAAGTGTCCTCCAAGAGGGTTGTCGTGTGCTTCTCGTAGAAGCAAGAGCCGGAGGTCTAAGTCATTAGGAACACATCTCTGGCCCGTATCTTGCCTCACCCAATAATTGCCTGCTTACTTCTTGTATGGGTCCAAGGCTGCTTCTCCGTTCTTGTAGTAAGGGTCTCTTTCATAGGCGGCTGAAAATCGAGCTTCCAGATCCGTCTTCAGGGATGTCATCACTGCGTTTAATTGCAGCTTTGAGAGGGGGTCAGTCGGGTTTGTCTTGCCGGACTGGTACTGAATCGTGATGTTGTATTGTTGCAAGTATTCGCTCCATCTTGCTTGTCTTCTTGAGAGATACAGCTAAGTCTAGAGGTGCTTCAACGCCTCGTGGTCCGTAGTGGCCAGCACCTTGCGTCCTTCAACGTAGCAGCGCCAAACCTTCAAGGCATGTACAATCGCCAATGCCTCTCGCTCCGTGGTTGTATAATTTTGCTCGGCGGGATTTAGCTTCCTTGACTCGTAGGCGATGGGCTGCAGTCCCTTGCCTTGGTCTTGAAGCAGGATTGCTCCTATTGCATAGGAAGATGCATCGGTGATGACGTGGAAGGGCCAATCTGGGTTTGGACTTGGGAGTGTGAGCACCGGGGATGTGGTCAATCTTCGCTTTAACTCTTGAAATGCCTCTTCCTCTTTCTCAGTCCATGTATATAGCCTGTCCTTCTTGAGTAGATCTGTCAAGGGGGCTGCTATGTGCGAGAAATTTTGGATGAATCTCCTGTACCAATTGGCAAATCCTAAGAATGACTGGAGTTCTTTCTTGGTCGTGGGGGTTGGCCATTCCTCCACCACCGTGGTCTTCTTGGGGTCCATCTTGATGCCATCAGCAGTCACGTGGAGACCTAGGAACTCCACTTCTTGTTTGGCAAACTCACACTTTGACTCCTTCGCAAATAGCTTGTTTTGCTTCAATACTTCGAGGACTTCTTTCGAGTGTCTCGCTACTCTTCAGGGTCTTGCTGTAGATAAGGATGTCATCGATGAATACCAACAAAAATCTGTCCAACATGGGCTGAAATATGGTGTTCATCATAGTCATCAAAGTTGCTGGCGCGTTGGTGAGTCAAAATGGCAAGACCATGAACTCAAAATGCCCATATCTTGTCCTGAATGCCGTCTTCTCTATGTCCGGTTCTGCGATGCGAATCTGGTGGTAGCCGCTCCGTAAGTCAATCTTCGTGAAGTACTTGGCTCCAACCAGCCGGTCCATGAGCTCATCCATGCGCGGCAGCGGGTATCGATTCTTGATGGTGATCTTGTTGAGGGCGCGATAGTCCACACACATCCTCAAGGTACCATCTTTCTTCTTGACAAATAGCACCGGGGCTCCAAATGGCGACTTGCTAGGTCGAATGAAGCCATGCTCCAGTAGCTCCTTGATTTGCTTCTTGACTTCGTCTAGCTCCGTGTATGACATTTTGAACGTAGGCCGAGAGATGGGCTTGCTTCCGGGCTCCAACTCTATCTTGTGGTCTACGAATCTTTTGGGGGGTAGGCCCTTGGGCAATTCCGGGGAGAACACTTCTTTGTAGTCCTCTAAGACTTCTTGTATCTCCTTGGGAACGGGGCTGCCTTCTTGACTCTCGATGTCTTTCTTGATGTCTTTTGGCGTGATCAAGGCCAAAAGAAGCTCGTGTCCCTTCCTCACAAGTCTCTTGAGTTGGAGGGCGGACAATAGTATCTCGTGTGCCGGCTTCTGGATGTCTTGGGTCTGGATATTCTGGATTGCGCGCAAAATACAGATTCTTGAAGTGATGTCATTCTTGATCTTGATAGTACCGGTCCTCCAATCAACTTGGGGGTTGTGCTTGGTCAACCAAGGCGTCCCTAGGATGACGTCGTACTTGCCCAATTGCATGGGGGAGAACACTACTCTATCCTTGAAGGACTTGATAGAGAGTGCCAAGGGGTACGTCTTCTTGGAAGGGGTAGTATAGGAGAATCCATCGGGCATCATAATCTCCTCGTCGTGGTCAAGAGTTCGCATAGTAATACCGTGCTTGGTGGCAAAATCTGCAGCAATGAAGTTGCCTTGAGCTCCGCTATCCACCAAGATGTGGACCTTCTCTCCTCCAAGGTAACCTCTCAAACTCATTGGGGCTGGAACGTCGTCTTCAACGGGGGTCTCCACCTCACTTGGCGTGTTGCCTTCTCGTGAAGTGGGTCTTGGGGTGGTAGGCTCCTGGCCTACCGGCGCTGTCCGTTTTTTGACAACTTTTTGGGGCATGAAAGTGCACGATGGCCCTTTTCCTTGCAATAAAAGCATAGTCCAGCCGTCATGAGAGCTTCTTTTTCAGCCGGGGAGAGTCTTGCTTTCACTCCTTGCTGGTTTCTTGCATCATAAGTGTCATTGGAGGGTCTTCCACTCTTCCGGGCAGCCGCGGGGTCCCTTTTAATAACTCCGATTTCCATGGGTGTGGGTCCAGATTCGGATGTGGAAGGGGCTGCGTACACCCGCGTCGTCGGTACCCGTGAAGATGAAGGCACGGAGTGCTTGAAATCCAAGGTATCCACCTTTTGGGCCACTTCAATGATCTTTGAGAAGTCCGTCAAGTCGCGTAACTCCACTTCCTTTGCCACCTTGGGTTTGAGGCCAAAGATGTAGCGGTCAATCTTCTCCTCGAGAGACATGTTGGGGATCTCAAGAGTGAGGGCGTGAAATCTGGATGTATACTCTTGAACGGACGTCGTTTGCTTGAGATGGTGGAGCTTTCCTCGGGCAATCTTCTCCGCATTGATGGGCATGAATTGCTTCTTGAGGGCCTCACGAAAATCTGCCCATCTTGCATATGATGGTGGGGGCTCTTGGCCGAGCATGGGGTGCGCCATAGCTTGATATATAGCCGCTTGATAGTTACGCCACCATGATGTTGCTGCTCCTCTAAGTAAGGTAACGGCAAAGGGAACGTAGTCCTCCTCGGGTACTTCAAGGAATGCGAGGTACGTCTCCACTTGGTAGAGCCATAAATTCAGGTTGGCACCTTTCCCGGGGTTGAAAGTGTCGGGTTTGCCGGGCTTGATGAGTTTCCTTGCTCTCGTTGGCTCTTGTGGAGGCGCTTGAGCCGGGGCTGGATTTTGAGCATTGCTCGCAATAGGGGCAACCATGGCAGCCATAGCTTCTCTTGACGCTTGCACGGTTGCTTCATAGGTGGCCAAGCCCACTTGGTTGTGGACGGTCATTAGGAAGGCTGCCCACTCATTTGCGGGAACTCCTTGTGGTGGGGTCAACTTTGCTATAGCGGCTGCCACGGGATTTGACGGTGCTCCTCCTTGTGGTGCTTCTTGTTGTTGCAGATTTTCTTGAGTGGGCTCTCCCATCGGCGCTGGAGGAGGGTGTCTTGGTAGGGAAGGGCTTCCTTCGAAAGCTTGCTGCTGGTCTTGAGGATCGGCCATCTTCTTGTGCTACCAAGGTGCCTAGCTCCGATACCACAGTAGTGAAACAGATAGATAAAGTACTTAGTGATATATAATACTTTATCTATTCAAGACAAGGATCTTTGNCAAGACAAGGATCTTTGAACACATNAGTGGTAGCTTCTTGAAAGAGAGATGGCTTCTTGAAAGTTAATATATTTCTGGAATTTGGCAAGTACAAGAGTGATTCTGGAATGTCTTTCTATGTTCTAGCTCTTGTTTATATACTTGCTACATAAGTAATTTCTAGGAAGGTGTATGTTGATGTGTTGGCACCCAACACATCCCAAAACTTGCCACCTCTTTCTAGAATAATGTACACATGTCCTTTTGACCTAAAAATGGCACATTTGACTTTTGCCACATGGAGTTCTTCTAGGTCTTTCCTCTAACTTCGAAAATGCCTTAGAAGGTTCAAAGGACATGAACCAAGTTACTAGAGTACCTATTCACACTTGACTTCACACAATACTACTCCAAATATATTTGAAAACATTAAAATATATGCAAACTAATATATAATAACTCAAATCACTACAGAAGTGTTAAGCATAATTTTTTGTTTGGAGGGAGGAGGTCAAGAGATTGTATCAAAAGCATGGTGTACCTTCTTATGAAGTGTTCTACGCCTTCAATTTTCTCAAAAAAGGCAACAGGAATAGGGTGTACACATGCTGTAGTATGAGGCGTGAATTGCGATGCATAATAAGCGTACCAAATGATTTTTGCTGTAGCGTACTTAGCAAACTAGCGTACGTAGCGAATAAAGTGTATTAGCGGACAACATAACATTGCCAAGAAGGCAGGACACAAAGCTGACTACGCCATAGAAGACAGCCACATTGCAAGTCTTTCGTTTAACCTCGTCAACATGGACTAGGATTACGATTTTAATGTAGTGCTGCGCTAGGGTTTGCAACGGCGCCAACCTTTGCACGGGCTCTTGCAACATGAGCTATATCGACGCCAACGTCTGCTTTGACGCCAACACCGAGAGCAACATTGGCAACAGCGTCTGCACTGGCTCCCAATATCACCAACTGCAGGGCCAGTGTCAGCATCGATAGCAACAACACCAACAATATTGGTGCCAAAGTGTGCACCCGCAACATGCATTGGCAATACGAGTGCCAGCGTCTGCACCAGCCGCTATGACACAATCTACGGCACGCGCACCTGCGTCAATGAGAGTAGCGGCAAGAGTTGCAACGCTGCTGTTTCCTTTCTTGCTTAGGCGTGCATGAGCATCCGCCTGCACGCTGAGCCTCACATGGCATTGCAACAATAGCACTGGTGGCAACAGCTTCGTCGTTGCATTGTTGTTGCTTATGCAAGGGAAAGCCTCATGGTGAGAATTATGCAACTCTGGAGCTACGAACTGAGAGTTGCACATTCTGCCCTCCTTTTGCTCATTTTAGAGTCTCTCGTCATGTACTTGCATTGCTATTGCGCATTTCCATACATGCATAAAGTGCAACAAAGCCTTTTAAAACACTCACAACTTAGATGTGCCGGACCTTATTTAACACAATGACTTGCAACAAAAGATATTGATTTAGAAGCCCGTCAAACGAGCCAAAGATTGATTCTTTAGTGCATGGCCTCCTACATCCACCACATACATCCTAACTGGAACTGGGTTTATGCAACACACAATTCAAGGAAGCATGCGACATGTTCATATTATGGGAAGGGCACACAGTCTCCACATTTTGCAACGAATTGCAAGAGAAAATATCATCTAAGTTGCGATACTACCTAGGCAATTCTAACACTTGCACTCTTGAAGCATACAGTGTATGATTCAGGTTTTCAGAAACCTACAATTTGGGAGACCAAAGTAAAAATAGCACTCTAGTTAGCATCTAAAGTGTGCCTCCATGTACCAATCTGGTAGATCTGTCTCCTAGGAAGACCATTCGCTTGACCTATATCAAGCTCAAGATGAGAATGCGAGCTCAATTGCTTTAATCACTTGGAACGTGGGACGCTGGCCTTTCACATCCTTCACTGCTCCAAGCCAAAAGCTTGTCAAGAAGCCGAATGGGTGCACATTACAAAAAATTTATAAAAGGATTGAACTAATAACTTGAGCAATGCATTTGCTCATGCGCTCAGGTTGCCCCGGCATTCAAGAAGAACCACAGATTGCCTTCTTACCCGAGCATGGTGTAAAGGCTTGAAATGAGTCTGCCCAGGGTGCAACTTGGGGGAAGCCAGCTCCAGGTTTACTAAGACACGCACCAAGGTGTAAGTCTAGAAAAACACGCAGCACATGACACGGATACCATCACAGGAAGTCGTCTGACGCGTGAGTGTATACACATGTACCTACTCTTTTTACCGTGCATGTGTGAAGGGGGAAGAAGGGGGGCCGTGACCCTTAAGATGTCAATACACGATCACACAAACAATTTGTGTTCCTGTTTGGAAGGGCTAGCTCCCAAAAATGAAAGAGTGTGAGAGGCGGCAGAATGCAGCCCCCCGTTAAGTTTCTCCATCCCAAACAAATGATCAAGATCAACAGAACAAGAGAAATGGGGACTTGCAGCAATGCCCCCAAGAGTTCCGTCTGCAAGTGAGATGCACAATGAAGGTGGCTGGTAACGAGATCATAATGATGTCTGAAACCTTGCCCCCACTCTACTGCTTTCTACTTGGTCTTCAGCCCCCCCACCACCGCCCATGGCTCATCAACAAACGGCATCCAAGATCCAAAGGGTTGTTGTACACAAGGCGTGATCACGTCAAGAGATACCTTAACCGCAAACTAGTATCTTCAAATCTGAACCTTCACACGCACAAGCCCCTGGACCTTTCCCTCTCGTATGTAAATGTTGTATTGGCACCATAGAGGGCTTGGCTGACAATGACAAAAGATCCTGAGATTTGAGGGTACAGCAGGTGACATCAGGTGGGGCGTAGAAGCTTGCAAGGCAACACCTGAGTGCAGTACAACACCAATATTGTCCTTTATAAGGGAAGATGACAGCTGTCAGCAGGTCATAGATTTGGCGGTAAGGACAAGTAACACCTCCTACGTTAAGAGTACGTGTCTCAAAACCCAAGACTCGTCAACAAAGTGCATATCTGGACAGCGAAAAAGATTGCACTACCTAGTACCCATGGCCAATTCATAGAATGACTGAGAGCCCGTGATTTTAAAAGAGCGCAATGACAAGATGCACACTCAAAAAACGCAAGGAACTTCAACACATCCACATGCCAACAAGCTCAAGTAAGTATATTAGTATAATGCAAACACCACGTTCCTCACTAAGAGAAAGGCTGAAGTACAGCCACGCATACACACACGTGTAAGCGCAAAACAACAATGACGGAGAGGACGCCTTTCATATCCACAACAATGAGGGTTCAGGCTTTCAAAACCCGATTTTGGGGGTTAGGACTAGAACGCAAGCTGTGTGATGTGTGCACGACTGAGACATGGTTACCTGCAACTGCTGGGGAGAGGAGACGCATGATGCACGAGTAATGCATGAGGCATCACAGGGCACATGTGTGCTCCTCGCAGGCCACATGGCGGCCCTGCAGCTCCACTATGTTGTAGCACGGGCCCTTTGGCAGAAGACCCTTGTAGGATGTATCCAACGACACCAAATTGACGCAGTATGCAGCTGCACATGCCCCCAAGCGTCCTCGCCAGTATGCTTGGGCGCCGCCACAGCCACAGCAGCCAATAACTCTTACTCGTTTTAAAGCCTGCCCACTTTGCTGCAGTAAACATTCTCGTCTAGGGGCCAGCCAGCCACAAGACGCGCCCTTGCCAAGCGATCTAGCGGCTGCCTGCTGAGGGCTTCTGGCAGTGTGGCTTGTGCTGCGGCCAGTTCAGCTTCTGGCACTCCTTGCTGCAGTAGGCTGGCCCCTTGCATCTGCTGCACCTGTGCACGCTGCCGCCGATCTCGCTGCAGCTTGCGCACATCTTAGCAGTTGGGGCAGGGCTCTCTACTCCACGGCCCCCCTTCTCCCCCTCCCCCTCTACCTCCACCTCCACCTCCACCTCCACCTCCACCTTCTCCTTGCCCTTCTTGACCTCAGGCTTTCTACTGGACTTCTTAGAAGGTCCTGTGCCCGTACCCGTGCCTCTCGCCTCCCCTGCACGAGTGGCTGGGGCTGAGGCCGTGTCTGCACCTCTTCCGCTAGAGGCTGTTCCGCGAGATTCGCAACGAACGTCCGTGCCAACCTGACTGGTCAAATGGGCCATCAGGTCAGCACGGGAGAGGTTCTCATCGCCTGCCAAGCCCAGGGCATCCAGCGCGCTGCTTACAACCTCGGGCTCCTGGAGGCGAGCTCGCAGCTCGGAGGCCACCTCAATGGCAGTCGGGAACATCGGTGACAGGAAGGAGCGCGTGGCGACGTTGTGGTGGGAGCCAGGGCCCGTCCCCGGGTGCAAGAGGTAGGCGATCCACAGGAGGAGCCTGCGGACGGCGTCCAGGGCAGGGGGCAAGCAGTCAAAGATGACCTTTCTATGCGAGGAGTCCTCCAGCTGCAAGTGGGCTTTATCCAAAGCCTCCGAGTGCGCACGCGAGGTTGAACGCGAGTTCTGCTCGAGCACCAGCCGGTCAAGGGCCTTCCTTTCTAGGTACTCCAGGGACACGTACGGCTTCCCTTGGGGCCCTCGCTGGGGGGCTTGCATGAGCAGCCCAAGGGACGGCAAAGTCTCCCCCACGGCGCGGAAGTAGAAGTGATAATGCTCCACATAGCTTGCAAGGACCATCTTCTCTACGAGAGCCTGTGCGGTCATGATCACGTAGTCCTTTGAGTCCTTGTGTTCCTCCCTCATGCGACGATCAAGTTCCAGCTGCGTGTGTTGCAGCTGCAGGTAGTAGAAGAGGTGGGACTTTTCGTCGTCTGACCAAGGCGGCAGCATGTCAAGGTCAAGCCACTTGTCGCCGCCAGGGGGCCAGAAAGGCGTCTTGAAGAAGGTGCAGGAGATGGTTCCGCTCTTCCTAGAGACTCGCAAGGTGGCGCTGCCCAGGGACACTGGCGAAGCCAGACGCAGAGTCACGCTCTTGTTGCGCACGCGCACGGACACGACAGCAAGTCAACGCCAGGTCAAGGCCGCTCACTGCGTCATCAAATAAAACCAATTCTTTGATGTTCTAAAAGGCCGAGGCTGGTCAAAGGGAGAGGGGGCATGCTTTTGGCAGCTCTTGTGTGGGCTTTCAATTTCAAAATGCACGTTGACGAGGTCCTGTGATCAAGCTCCAGGCGGTGGAAGCAATGGAACGCAACAGTAATCTGGAGGCAAAGGTGCGGGCGGCACCCGTGCACGTGCATGCAAACGCACATACCTGCCAAGGAAGATGCAGGGGCACCACACACCCGCATCATACAGCCGTATATGGGCCTCCCGCTCCTGTGTTCCCCGCTTGATGCGCACGTCCCCCTGGGCTCCGGGCGTGAAGCTCACGGTGCCCCTGTAGCAGTTTCTGTACTCGCTCAAAGGGCTCTCTTTCAGAGCTGCCGTGAGGGGGTCTGCTAAATGCTCTGGAGTCAAACCTGGTCCTCCTGATTGCAAGCTCAGCTCAGAGGGCACTGGCTGTGCAGCTGACGCAACTTTGTTGGCATACCCTAAGGGCGTGGCAGCAGCAGCAGCAGCACCACCACCACCTCGCGCCCCCCCACCTCTCTCGGCTGCAGATGGTGTACTTGCACCTGTACCTGAACCTGCTCTAGGAGCGTGACCTCCGCTCAGGATGCCCCCGCTGCCACTTGGCAATTGGCTGCTGCCGCCGCCACCAATGTTCATGCTTTTGAAAGTCGACAGCAGAGTGGGCCGCCTTAATGGGTTTTCTGAGGACTGCAGTGGGTTTTCCGAGTGCAGAGGTGCTAGCACAACCACAGTGCGCTCAGTCGGGAGGTTATGATTGCCGGGCAGAGCAACCGTTAGAGAGGCATCGTCTGCTGCGAAGCGAAAGCTGTTGATAAAATGCACCTGTTACCGCATAGTTCCCCGGACGACCTGGGCCACCCGTGTTGCCAAGTGGCACACACGTATCGCACATAAGATGGTCTCTACCAGCGTGCTAAATCGCACGGACTGCGTCGTCCCCTCCTCCACCTTGGTCTCCCGCAGCAGGTCCTCCAGCCCCAACTTGTCATGAGCAGTCACCAAGTACACCCTCAGTGACACAAAATAGATATCGAGAGGCCCGCTGCGCACGCTGTGCCGGTCCCAATTGTGCCCCAGCTTGCCAGAATAGAGTACAGCTGGCATCTGAAGGGTGCTTGGAAGCAGCCATCTGGACCACGGCCGCACGTCATTGTCTACGGTGATAGCCAGCAGCCTGAGCATGGCGCGCCAGCCTAGCTGGAAGGCCTTGCAGGCCTCAGCTGCATCTTCTCCAAGCAAAGCCTCAGGCAAAAGCGGCAGCTCCTCCCCCGGGGGCAGAATGGCCTCCCTCACACCCGCGGGGCACCTCATGAGCAGCAGCAGGAACGTGAGGGGGGTAACGTTTGCCATTGCATCAAAGATGCCTTCCTCTCCAGTAGCTGGGGCAAAGCAGGCGCTGTGCCAGCTCTGCAGCACCTCCACGAGGCCACATGGCATGTTCTTGGAGGACGTTGACTCGGTGTTGCAATCGCGCTTGCCAGCAGAAGGAGGAGGGGGCACTAGCGTGAGCGGCGTCAGCAAATCTCTGCAGCTCCGCCCCCTCTCAGATTCCAGGCTTGGGCTGCACTGAGAAGATCCTGCACTGCCTTTTTTTGCATAACCACCTGGCGCTACGTTGGGCGCATGGTCTTCCAAAGTGGCGGGGCCCCAAAATGTGAACTGCTCTATCGGGGGCTTGCCAGCATAAATTGGCGGGGAGGTGGTGCTGAACTCGAGGTCGGAGCAGAGACGCAGCCCTAGCAGCGAGGGTAGCAGGCGCACGTCGCACCCAAGGCTGACTTCCAAGTTCTCCCCATACGTGGGGGCTGCAGCCCACCAGTCTGCCCCCACCGTCCACAGTCGCGACGACACCTGTCTGCTTGTTCACCAGCGCCCACCAAAGCCAGAGACCACAGGAGAGTTGAGTACAAATTATGAACAGGCTTTGGTCTTATGACCACATCAACCCAATACGCACGTGTTTGTTCTTCTCCTCTCGCAAGTCTTACACTTGCTTTCACGTCAAGTCGCAAAAAAAAATATAAAAAAATATGATAATGTCAATTAAGATGATGGATGTGGAAGATGCAAGAGAGAGCCCCAACGGGGAAGGGATAGAAAAAGGCCTTCAACTCCCTCTTTGAGCAGGGACCCGCAGCACGCCAGCACGTTGAGCAGTCCTAGGGAGTCGACTAGATGCGCTGTATCAATCACGTCAAAACAGGTACTCCCCCCAATCTCCTCCCACTCCTTCTCCTTCTTTCTTGCTTCCCTCTCCTTCTTTCCTGATGGCCCCTGCTTCTTGCCCCTCTGGCCCCTCGAGGCCTCACCTGTTGTGCCGTCTCTTCCCGCTCCTTGTCCTTGACTGGCATTCTCCAGAGCAAAAGCTGCTTGCACTCCATCCCCGTGCAGCTGCCCGTCGTGCTGGCCGCCCGCCTCCCTGGGCCACAGGGTGTAGAGGCAGAGGTCCAGAGGCTCCCCGCTCCACACCACAATGCTGAGCTGGCGGCCTAACTGCCACCGCCTATAGCTTGCCACAAGCTCCCTAAAGGTGCTTATGCACGCCTGGTGCAGCAACCAATCCCCCCGCAAACTTTATTTGGGAAGGTACTTGCCGTCCAGCGGGAAGTAAGCCAAGAATGGGGAGCTTTCGTTATGCAAGCCCCACATAGCCCTCCCTCCCTCTGCGACTCGGCCTGCAGTTGCACCTAAACCGGAACCTGAACTTGAACGGGACGAGCCTGAGCTCGAGCTAGGGAAGAACATGGTGGGGTTTATGGCGCGCCGCAGTCTCCTTCTTGGTCATATCCTTTGGAGTCCTGCGACACACACCCACCTGGAAGTACTGGAAAAGCTCGTACTCCATCACAAAACGCGTGGTTTCGTGGACCACCCCAACTGACGTGGAAAATGCCCTTGCGGCAAGAGTACTAGCAATCCCCTTCCCTCGATCCATCATCTTATCAGCACGCTCCTGCAGATACTTGTGCCTGTCCGTGCCAGATGGCACAGCAGGGCCAACGGGCTGGCCGTCGTCGGAGTACTTCCTTCCACTAAAGACCTCTGCCTCCATGCCCCTCCACCGATCTCTTTGTGAAGCACCACCAGAAAGACAACTGGCATCCCAGCTCTCCAGCAGCGTGACGAGAGCTTTCTGTGTGGAGTGAGCCGGGACCCTAAAGCGGCTGCCTGTGCCCTTGAGAAGTTCAGCAATGAGTAACCTCAGCTGTAAGCGGAGCGTGGACACCTCATTTGGCGTCAGGGAGGCGTGGTACAATAGCACCCACATAGTACTCACATCCGCTTCTTCTTTCTTCACTTAACCTTCACAAGTCACAGCTTACAAAACTATGAAACTATGGCATCTATGCTAGCCTGGTTTGAACTCTTTGCTCAACACCGCGCCTTAGCAATTCCCACTGCTCGCTAGGCTCACTCAATTCTTCACTGGGAGTGTTCCTGATTAATTCTGCTCTTGCTTCCAGCAATTTGACAATAGAGACTTCCGAGAACATAAAACTAACACAGCACTCACCATTTTATGTGCTCTCGCACGCTTGTGGTGTCTGGTCCAACTCTGTGCTAGAGATCAAAGCAAATTCTATTCTGCAAGCTCTCTCTACTTTTTGACAGAGAGATGATAAATCCCTTCTTGGGAACTCCTTAACTCGAACTTTTCTATGATACACAAAGCAGGAATCTTCGAGCGTCGGCTGGAGCGTGCTTCCTTGGCTCTCTGTGGCCTTGGGAACTCCTTTCTCCTTCGCGCCCTTCTCCTCTCTTCTTCTCTCTCTCTTGCGCTCCTTCTGCTGCCTTGGCAAATGTGCGCAGCAAGAATGAAATGAGATTGTGCCTCGCTTGTGCCTTACCCAAGCACCATGCATGCAGGCTTCTCTTTCTCTCGAGTTCCAATGCCGCGTCACACCCCTCACACAACACCTGCATGCAGTCTCGAGTTTGTCACTCGAGTAGCTTAACCTTTCGGTTAGCATGCAAGCTTGGGCAACGTCACAGCCCATGTCCCTTGGGTGGCTGCTCAAGTCGTGGCAACCTCGGCCCAAGTCTAGCGACAAAGATCGCTGTCCAGTCAACGCTTCTGACTCGGCAACTTTTGCATATCTGCAGCACGGTCAGCTTCGCAACCGACTTGGCAATAACTCCCAGTTTCTTCAGCCTAGTCAGCTTCTCGGCTGATCTGTCAGTTCTTGCAGGCTTAGCTTAGTCAGCTCTCCGGCTAACCGGACTGTGACACCCCACACACCTGTGAGTGTCGGGTTTGACCTGCCTTCTGGTCAAGTTCGCAAGTGACCTGAACTAGTGCTGACCTGTCGGTGGTCAACTGATAAGGCTGAAGTCAGTGTTGACTTTCGTACCTGGGCGGCCGTGACTTGCGCTGCGCGTGCGGCTCCGTCAAACGGATAGCAGTCACGACATCGTCAGTCATTGTTCTCACGCAACCTTCTAGCGCTATATATAATAAGCAGCTCATGCGCACTTGATTCACATTGGTATTGCTTGACGGAGCAGGGGCAAACTAGAGTAACAACATACAAGTATTGAGTTACAAGATATCTGACTCACTTGTTTAGACCATTATTTTAATCACACTTGTCAGAAGTAAATGGAACCCTAAATACACTAGCCAAAAACCATGGGGTGCTAACTGGCTGCGACTTTTCAAATTTATTGAAATATTTCGCAAGGATTGCAAGTGAGGCGCAAACGTTTCCGTTTCATTGATTTTATTCGAAGCGCTCAGGGCTGAAATGGGCTGAAAAAATCCAAGAATTTTGAAATCATGGCGCAACCGAAAAAGTGTCGCAATGAACGCCCAAATTTTGGAGGAAGTTATCACCCCATGGCCAGAAAAGCCCATCGTAAGCAAGTATATACAAAAGCAAGTAACCTACCTCACTTGTGCTCCCTCTCAAGCATGCTCTTTTTGCTACAGAAGCAACTTCTGCTCACCCCTTGTTCGCCATGCATGCTACTCGTTACTCCTGTCATAAGAAGTTTGACTTTTTAATTTACAAGTAGTTGAATTTGCTTATGCTTCACTACACCTAAGTTTGCACAAGAAAGGCAATGCTTGCGAAGTGTTATTGAAGATATTTAAGACACGAAGGTGGCTAGAAGTATAATTTAATAGTTGGTCCTCAATATGTATCTCAGCAGCCGAACGGAGTCCAATATTACAATGACCCATGTTTTACTTAGCAATGTGTCCAGAGATACCACATCAATATTATATAACATACTCCAGAGAGATTCTACACAATTGAGCCAGCAAAGCCAACGAATCATTTGTACAAAGAACAATTTTTCTGGTACATACACACTCTCAGGTTTGTGGTACCTATCTTTCATCACAACAATACGCGTCTTGAATATCCTCTTTTTAAGCGTTTAGCAGGTCAATGATTGCCACGAGCACCTTGAAGCCTTGTTCAAAATCTGACAGCAGACAGTACTCGTTCCTAGCATGATATGTGGCCATCACACCTGCAGCCGCACCCAAGCAAGGGAGTGAGATCGGGACCACCACTCCAGTAATGCGATGCCCAAGGCCATACCTATTTGAAGAATGCCAATCGTGCACCTTCACCACTCTACATGCATTCGGCACTCTGGTATGACTCTAAAGGCAACACAAAATGTTTGTACTTTCGTGATTACACACCAGGACACACGTTCACTGAGCAATTCCATACGTGTTCTATCAGCCCTCAGTAACGAGCAGATCCGATCCACCAAGAAGTCGGTTCACATTGTCGCGCCTATTGGTATTAAACATGGCAGCCTTGTCAACATAAGAGCCCAACATGTTCCACTCGACTCAGCCACGCCTTTCAACAACGTCGCTTCACAAGAAGCCACCAAGCACATTTCACCTTGCATAGCGAGGCAGCAATAGCATGCTGACAGTTGGCCATCCCATATCCAACGTTTTGAAGGCAGGGAGAGAAGCTCATCCCTGTCTTCCATAAAACGCACAGACCGTGACAAACGCCCAAAAAAATGTGGAGGCAGTTGCAAAGGCATGCACATTTGCAGCATGACTCCATGAGATGAAACGCAGGAAGTGAAGGAGAGCAAACAAAAGGGCACTCACCATAGCCCATCGTTTGCACGTCAAATCCCTCCTCCTGCACACCAGATGCAAATACAGTGCACAGAGTTTTCAGGAAAGAAATTAATTTTTTTTCGGAGGTCTACGATGGCCTGCTGGTCGTCCACGTCTAAGCCCAAGCAAGATGCAGGGCTCTCGTTTCTCAACGGCCACAGGCCTGGACATCGAGCGTCACAGGAGAACATAGCGAAGACACATGCCATTCGCGTCTGTTTCCAAGGATATAAAGAGTCCCGCAAAACAGAACTGCCAAGTACGAACACAGACTTGAGGACCCAAAGACCGACACTCGAATGCAGACGGGATAGATTCAGGGACCAACTCGTGCAGCAAGCTTGGCACCCCATGCTTGCAGCCTGGAGTCTGTACTTCGAGCGAGGGTGTCAGTTGTGTTGGGGACTAACGGGAAAGCCGAAGAAGGCTTGAGAAGCTTGGAACAGACGTCACGGGCAACATTGGGGGGACAACAAGCTCAAGGAGAGAATATGAGGTGCAGGCCCAATGGTTTTTTCTTCTTCTCTGCAAAAGAAGCCTGCGCTTTTTTCTCTGCAGGAGGAGCCTGTGTAGAGCCTCAAGGCACGGGGAAGACAAAGGGGAAGGGGGGGGGGGG
>WELA01013420.1:0-15340 GCA_009602735.1 Mesotaenium endlicherianum | reverse complement strand
GGGGGGGGGGGGGGGGGGGAGATAGGAGAGATGGGACTAAGGAGAGAGGGGCTCTAGCACAAGAGGCATGGGCGTCTGCGGAGTGTGCTTGTTCATGAGTACCTATGCACGTACGTTCTGCGTGCGCACATACGCGCGTGCAAGCGGGCGTGCGCGTGTGTGTATACGTGTGTGTGAGAGAGTGTATGCACACAGAGCGTGCAATCCTTGCACGTGTGCTTGTGCGTGTGTGTGCGTGGCGGGTTAGCCCTCTTCTCCGGCAGTACCTGAAGCGCATTACTGCAGCTACACGTAAAGAACCCATTGTGCCACCTCCTACGCCCAAGTCCTGACCCCAGCACTGGAGAACTACAGGGAACATGCAATGCACTAACAGAAAGGAAGGGATAGGGGCAGCCCTTCCCTGGATCCCTACGTGCCCTTTGCTGCGCTCTTGACTGAGGTGGCCAGCATGAAGGTTGCAACAAAGTCTAGCTCATTCCCGCCTGCCCACCCACCCGCCTTTCCTCGCTCCCTCACTCCCGCCCTCACGTCCGCCCGCCTGCCCATTCTTCCCGCCCGCTCTCTCTCCAGCCTGCCAGCCTGACCTCCCTCCCTCCCTCCCTCCCTCCCTTCCTGCCCTCTAGCCCTCCCCTCCCGCTCGCCAACCAGCCCTCCCTCTCTCTCCCTCCCTCTCCCTATATCTCGCTCTATAAGACGCAAGCACCCCAGAAATGGGCGTACCTGTGTCTTTTGGGGGGGGGGGGGCAGGGAGCATTGCACTGACCTTGTGGGGGAGTCCAGAATGGAACAGCTTGCCGGAGGCCCTGAGCTTCCACGCAGCCATGCCACCTGTCCCAATGCACGGCTGCTTGTCGGCTGTGTCCACCCAGAACCTGCCCGCCGCCCCAGCTGCCCCCCCGGTCAGCGTACCGATGAGCTCGCTCACTAATATCAGCTCGGCTGTCAGCTCGGTCACTTTGGTCAGCAGAGACAAGAGGGCGGGCGACCCGCCAGCCTGCCTGCTCCAAATCATCTCTGACCCCAAGCGGGCCACCAACTCCCAGAAAGTACATCATAGTATACTCTGACTCACCGGCTGGGGGCGGGCGGTAAAGGGTGCATCCACTCATACCCTACGTCCCCACATTCTCCTCACTCCAGCCTGCAACCCCCCTTACACCTCCCTCCTCCCCATGCCCCCTCTCTTGTCCTCCTAGGCCCCCCTTTCTCCACTCCCCAAGTCCTAGTCTGCAGCAGCTGCCACCTGCCGCCTGGAGCCTGGTGACCCATACGAGCCCCTCTCCTGGGCAGCGATGCGCGACAGCTGGCAGTAGCAGGGAGGGTGCTTACAGGGGCCCGGGCTTGAGCTTGTCCAGAAGGCCCTCCTTCACCATGGCGTCCACGCCCACTCCCAGAACCGTTGAGTTCTCCTCGTTGGCAATGTACACCCCCACGATGGAGGTCTTCAGGGGGGGGCGGGTCTCTGCCAGCTGGCGGAAGAGGTCGGTGAGCAGCGCCACGTGGCCAAGGCAGTCGGTGGTCCCCCGACCGCGCAGCTTGTCGCCGTCCACGCTCAGCGTGAACGGGTCAAAATCCTGCATGCAGGAGGGGGGGAGAGCAACAGCAGGAGCAGCAGCAAGAGCAGCAGCAGGAGCAGCAAAGCAGCAGCAGGAGCTGCATCAGCGTCAGCCGCAATGGGTCGGACAAGCTCTCTGCCGCAGCAGCAGGAGGAGGAGGAGGAGCAGCAGCAGTGGATCAGTCCAGCTCTCTGCATCAGCATCAGCAGAAGCCAGCTGCACTATTTTTGGTACAGCGCTCGGGGCTGACACGACAGGAGCCCCCACCAGGAGCCTGAGCCTCCACCATCACTGTGGCCCTTAAAGCCCTCGCACCCTAAACCTTCTGGCTCAAATCTCCATTTCCCTGACATACAAGCTGCATGTTCCGATGGTGCCAAGCTCGTGCAGGAGTGGCACATGGGGNAGGGGGGATATGGGCGGGGGGAGGGGAAGGGGAATGGGGAAGAGCCTGCATCCAGCTTCACCGGGAGGCATGCAGCATGTAAGGTCCTGTCATGGAGGGGTGTAAAAGCTATTAGGTGAAGGTCTGCCTTCTTGTCATGGAATAAGACAGCCCCCAGAGTCAGCATGCCTCCTGCTAATTGTCCAACACAAAGCAATGGAAAAGCTCCCCCTAGGCGTAGCACAAACGGAGGTGATGAGGAGCATGTAGTATACAAAACAGAACGTGACAGGTGGAGGCTAGGCAAGTCAACTCAGAAAATATGTCTTACCCAGTCCTCGGGATTGGCAGTGACGACGTCCAGGTGGCAGCCCACAAAGGACATGATGCGGCCCTCCTCAGTGCCAGGGTACTCCACCATAATGTTGCCTCTGCCTTCAGCATAGCTGACATGGCTGACCTTCAAAGGGCCCCCTTCTTCCTCACTGCCATGGCACAAGCAACAAGTAAGTACAGGTACTAGAACGAGGCAAGGAGCCCTTGCGAGGTGCTTCCCAAATTCCTTGCTGGTAATGAGGTGATAACATTTTAAAAAAGCAGGAAAATTCACAAGTCATTTAATCTCACAACGAGGCGTGGAGACTCCATATGAGTTGTCAATACATACCTATAGGGCTGAAGTATCTCCAGCACATGGCGAGCTGCTCGGTCTTCCTTGGGTATATTCTCTGGAGGATTGTTCTGGAGGCATGCAGGTACATAAGCTTGTCGTGTTTACATACTGTTTGTACATACCATTTGCAAACAAGGCGGTCCCAAGCATCTGGAAGGAAGAGGACAATACTAGCACACGTTGACAGAAAGAATGCTTCTCTAAGAAATATCCCAAGCCACCTGCCCTGCACGAGTTTAGAGACGCAATATGTGGTCCGAGGATAAAACGAGCTTGTAGCAAACAGTAGGTTCTACCAGTATTCTAATTTCATATTTGATATTCACAATTGTGAGCTGACATGATCTTCAGGTTCCTGAATAAGAAAAGCAAGTAAGGCGAGCACGCATAATGACCTGCAAATATTTGGCTTCCCCAACGAGCTTTGATAGAAGGTCCACAAATTTCGTCGACTCCAAAGACAGATCTGTCACACCCATTATGCTTTATAAGCTTCTCACGTTGTACCAACCTGACGTCTTCAGTGCAGCTAAGGCTATATCCAAGCAGAATGCCTCTGTGCTGCCTAAAGCCAAGCGTCGTTGGCTGGCGGAGATGTACACTTGTAATTTATAATTGCACACGGTGCATGGAATGGCTTTGCAAGGGCTGCATATGTAGCCAATATATAGCGACCTTCGTGTCCAAAAACATCCGCTTCGGTTCTTCTGTCGACCTCGTTTTAAGAGCTGAGTCATGTCACATGTGTGTTCCCGAGCACACTCGGTGCTTTCGGTCATTCCCGGCAGCAGACCGTATTGGCACGGTGTTGAAAGCAACGTATAATGTAATATACCAGGTCAGGTGGATAGTTTACGTGAAGAATGTAGGCAGAATTTGAAGCGATGCCACCCTCCAAAAAGGGCACTTTTGTGTGCCTGCCTCTAGGCCACAGTCGGCCAGTGCCCAGACCCCAGCGACCAGTTTCTCACTGCAGCTCACCACAGGACCGTACCTGATCGAATGTCACGGAAATTCATACAATATGCATGTACGAGAGCGCGAGCCATTCACATGTTTGAGCCCAAATTGCCATACGATCTATCGCCCACGTGTACGGAACGATCCAAAACAGGATCCAGGCTGATCCAGGCCGATCCAGGCCGCCGGCAGGTTTCGTTCGCGCTGCGCCCGGGGACAAACATTGTCAGAGGCAAACCGCTCCCAACATGACACGTGATACGAAAATTCCAAAGAAGTAATCGTGACGCCGTTGACATGCGTTTGCATGCAAGCGTGTTAACTTGCTGGCACCGTCGCCGAGGTAACCCGCCAGCTCCCACGGGAGCGCTATATAAGTCGGTGCACCTGGTTAATTCGTGCTGATAAGCGTGCGTGGACAATGGGCCCACACAAAATCTTGGACGTGCTCATGTGGGGGAGGGAAGATGTATTCCCATACATCTTATGTGCGTATGAAATGGTGTTTATGCACACATGACGATGTGCATTCATGCATGCGTACTCACTTGCGTATTTGCATGCAAGCATGACGAGTTTGCATATGAGTGTACATATGTCGTGAAGCTCAGCTTACAGTTGAGCGACGTGTGCATGGTCATTTCGTTGCATATATATGCATTTACGAGGAGCGTGTGAGAGCTTTTTTATGTGAGTGCGTAAGAGGGTCGCTTAAATGCGTGTATATGTGAGGGCGCGGACAAAATGTACAAGATTGATTGAGCGGACACACGACCATTCCATGGAGGCCACCATGCATGTACAAACATGGCAATATGCTCCGCGTTGCAACGTTCACCATTTCCATTAGGTTACGTTCCTAGTCATTATTTTGAGAAGTCCTTTCAATAAATTACATGTTTCTGTGAACATGCTTAGTAATTATATTGGGGAAATGCATAATCTACATTATGTCTTAGCTTGTAGAACATTAGTTTTATAAGTAAATAGATACTCACAATTGATGTAACTCTAATTCTGAAATTTGCCTGTACAATATCTTTTTGCCGTAAAGTACGAATTGTGATACGCCGAACAATCGTACGGCATAAATTACGTATAAATTAATTGCCCTACTCATACCCGGTTCATAAACAATTTACATCATGTCGTACTTAGCCATATCGAGGTCAGAGCACGTGTGATGATTTTGCGGACGTGTGGTCGAACTGTCGGTGGCTCTTCACGCGTGTATGCACTGCTTGGTCGACTGGTCGATGTATTCCTGCACGTGTGGGATCTACCTTGTCGTTCGACCTTCGCACACGTGTCGGTAGCAGGTTGCCTGTGGCTGACCATTTTTTGGTCATCCTGCACTGGCATCAGTCACTGAGAGGGTTAGCACTTAGTTTCAAAGAAAATTGCCTATCAGGGTTAACGCTTAATTTTCACAGTCACAAACTCACAGCTTACAAAAATCAAAAATCATAGCATGTATTCTGGGTTGGCTTGAGTCTTCCCCTCAAAGTCGCACCTAACAATTCTTCACTGCTGGCTGAGCTCACTCAGTTCTCCACTGAGAGTTCTAGTCTTGCTAACTCTGCTCTTGCTTCCATCAATCCGGCAATTGAGACTTCTGAGAACTTGGACACTAACACAGCACTCACCATTTTATGTGCTCGTCACACGCTTGTGGTGGTTGGTTCAAATGTGCTATGATTTCCTAGCATATCCTATCTGCAAGCTTTTAAAATCTTTCAAGCGAAAATCCCTTTTTGGGAACTCATGAATCCTAACTTTTCTTAGCTAAGAAGCGTGAGACATAAGCAGGAATCTTCAACGTAGACGGTAACTTGTCGTCTTGCCTTCTTAGGAGTTCCTTCTATTCTTCTTTGCGCCTTTTTCCTTCTTCTGTCTTCTCTCTCTCCTTCTTACCTTCGTCATCTTGAACCTGGCAGAAAAATGTGAGTCAGAATGAGGGTAGAGTGTGCGTGGTTGATGCCTATCACAGGCACCACGCAAGCTAGCCCCTTTCGAGATTGCCGTTGACTTCGTCACACTCGCATGCATGCATGCTCTTCCTCATTGGTGCCATTGCATTCCTTAAATTATACTGCGTCACTTAGCCTACATGCAGGCTTTGTGACGATCGCGCGTGCTCGCTAGGCCAGATGATGCCTTAGGCGGATGGCGAATCGAGATGATCGGAGATGGCTGTAAATTTGATTAGCCAAGGTCTAACCAACGTGATTAACTCCAAATGGTGACATTGTAATTGTCGTTGAACAGTAGAACTCTTTCCATGTACATATGCTAAGATTGCTATCGTGTTTGGCGTTTAAAACAAGGCCAACTCTCTGTACAAACTGCTGAGGGAATATCGAAATCCAAGGCTGCAAGACGTTACAAGAATAGTTTATTAGCCTTTTGTATGAATGAGTACAGTGATTGCATGTATGATGCTCCCTACTAGCATTTGACTTGTGAGCATTACTTCCTGTAATTTATTTGTAAATTGTTAGATATAATGATTCAATTTAATGCAGTACTTAATTAAGTCCAATTTGCTAAACTTCAGTTAATACTCAATCTGCTGGACTTAAACTTTTATTCAGTATAATGACTCTGCTAAAGACAGCTGGCTGAAGTCAACTTAGATCTGCTTGCTGACGCATTCTTTGACACTCAGCTGATGACCTCAACTTTCAAGCGATACTAGCGAACTGTCTAATGATGCATATAAGTGTAATATGCTAGATGAATGGCCTAATGACGCCTTAGGCGGATGGCAATTTGGAATAATGGGAGATGGCTGTGAATTTGGTTAGCCATGGTCCTGCCGACGTAGTTAACTCCCAAGTAGGCAGTGCCATCGCACTACCCGATGAACAGTAAAACTCTTTCCATGTACATATGCTAGGTATTAATACGGAATTTGGTGTTTGAAAAGAAGACCAACTTTTTGTATAGACTATTGAGAATATAAGTCTGCAAGTTGTTTGTAGTGAAACAGATAGATAAAGTACTTAGTAAAACAGAATACTTTATCTATTCAAGACAAGGATCTTTGAACACAAGTGGTAGCTTCTTGAAAGAGAGATGGCTTCTTGAAAGTTAATATATTTCTGGATTTTGGCAAGTACAAGAGTGATTCTGGAATGTCTTTCTATGTTCTAGCTCTTGTTTATATACCTGCTAAATAAGTAATTTCTAGGAAGGTGTATGTTGATGTGTTGGCACCCAACACATCCCAAAACTTGCCACCTCTTTCTAGAATAATGTACACATGTCCTTTTGACCTAAAAATGGCACATTTGACTTTTGCCACATGGAGTTCTTCTAGGTCTTTCCTCTAACTTCGAAAATGCCTTGGAAGGTTCAAAGGACATGAACCAAGTTACTAGAGTACCTATTCACACTTGACTCCACACAATACTACTCCAAATATATTTGAAAACATTAAAATATATGCAAACTAATATATAATAACTCAAATCACTACATCACCCCCCCGATAGAAAAAGCGACGTCTCGGCGCGTCAAGTCAGGTCTTACACATGTGGAGCAAACTAGTCAACAGTTTCAAGTCAGATGCCACACATGTGAAGAGGACTAGTCAAAGGCGCCAAGTCAGGTGCTACACATGTAAGGTAGACTAGGCAAGGTCGTAGGTGGTGTGACCTTATTGGCTAGCCTACTCCTTAATGATAAAGAAAATTGTACAAGTTGGCCCAGAATCTGCCACGAACTCAAAAATTCATAGCGGCCACAGAACTGCTCCAAATCTGAAAATTCGAGTGCCAGACGGACCGCGTCGGAGAACTCTACCGGGTCACCAAATTTGAGAGCATTCTCATTTCTGGAGTGTCGTTGAGAGCTGAGAGAGTAGGCACTCCTCCAAATCTGTGCAGAAACTTCTGAAAATCATAAGTCCTTCTATACTTCTCCAAATTCTGCAAACTAAGTCTCAAACTGGGCGCTGTAAGATGTTCTACCAGAGTCTTGAGTTTCAGAGCATTCCAAGTTCAGGGGAAGGCACAATGTCAGAAGGCATATTCTGTCCTAACAATGCCAGCAGCCTGACCCCCTTCTACTTAGAGCATCATATCTCTCTCACCAGTGCTCCAAATTGAGCAAACTTGGACTCTAAATGACCGGCTACTCATGGACTACAGCCAGGTAAATTTTCAGAATTTATTATGCAGAGACCTATTACCAGTAGCAGTTTTAGTTTTCTGTCCAGAAACTGCGAGAAGAGAAGAGTGTCTAATGTCAATTTTTCCTCTTTCTTGTTCTTGCAGGCTGCCTCCAAGGGGTCTTCTGCTGCTTCTTGATGGTGGCAGGCTGCCTCCCTGAAGTCTTCGGGCTTCTAGTAGAGAGACTTGGGGCTGGTCCAAGATGGGGGTTGGCGGCATGGAAGCGCTTCAACTTTCTCTGAACTTTGTCAAGGTAGTGCGCCGCCACCCAACTATTCTCCGAATCTGGATATCCTTTCCACTTGATCAAGTATTGCTGCTGTCTCCTGAAATTTCTCATAGCCACTATGTCTTCCACTTCGTACTCCAAATGATCATCCACTATTGTTGGGGCTGGTGGGGTTGTCACACGTCCTGGGAACTTGTTGTCGGGTTGCACATATGGCTTGAAGAGGGAAGCGTGGAATACGGGGTCGATGTGCATAGTCTGGGGAAGTTCTAGCTTGAAAGCAACGGGGTTGACTTGCTGGATAATCTTGAAGGGTCCCAAATACTTGGGAGAGAACTTGCTGCCGGCAGGCCTGTTGTTCAGGGAAATGTTCTTGGATGATAGTAACACGTTGTCACCCACTCTGTACGTAATTTCTCTTCTGGATCTGTTCGCCACTCTTGCTTGAGCATCTTGCGCGTGTTGTAGAGCTTTCTTCGCTGCTGTAAGGGCTGCTTCTAATGTCTCCATAAAATCTGTGGCTGCAGGTACTTCATCATGGCCAGCCGTGAAGCTCAGTGGCGTGGTCGGATGGAAGCCATAGTTGAGGAAGAATGGGGACTCTTGGGTAGAGGCCTGCGTAGTGTTGTTGTAGGCAAACTCGAGGGGGGTCAAGTACATGTCCCAGTCTTGCTCGAGGGTAGACACGTAGGCCTTTAGAGAGGTCTTTAGGGTACGATTCATACGCTCGGTTTGCCCATCTGATTGTGGGTGGTAGGCAGTAGACATATCCAGCGATGTACCCAAGTTCTTGAAGAGATTTTTCCAGAAATGGCTTGTGAATCTTGGATCTCTATCTGACACAATTCTTGATGGTAGTCCATGGAGTCGGAAGATGTTGTCAAAGATGAGTCTTGCAAGTTGTGGTGCTGTAGCCTTAGTCGTCGTGGGAATAAAATGAGCCATCTTGGTAAGTCTGTCCACCACCGTGAGTATTGCATTATGGCCTCGAGGTGTCACGGGCAAGTCCACGATAAGGTCCATTGAGATGTCCGTCCATTGTCTTTCGGGGATTGGTAGTGGTTGGAGGAGTCCTCCCGCCTTTTGCGATGATGGCTTGATTCTTTGGCATGTGTCACAGCTCCTGCAGTACTCCTTGACTTGCTTAGACATGCCTGGCCAACAATAAGTCCTAGCTAGAACGCCCGTGGTCCTTAGGATTCCAAAGTGTCCTCCAAGAGGGTTGTCGTGTGCTTCTCGTAGAAGCAAGAGCCGGAGGTCTAAGTCATTAGGAACACATCTCTGGCCCGTATCTTGCCTCACCCAATAATTGCCTTCTTGCTTCTTGCATGGGTCCAAGGCTGCTTCTCCGTTCTTGTAGTAAGGGTCTCTTTCATAGGCGGCTGAAAATCGAGCTTCCAGATCTGTCTTCAGGGATACCATCACTGCATTTAATTGCAGTCTTGAGAGGGGGTCAGCCGGGTTTGTCTTGCCGGGCTGGTACTGAATCGTGATGTTGTATTGTTGCAAGTATCCGCTCCATCTTGCTTGTCTCCTTGAGAGATACGGCTGCGTCTGGAGGTGCTTTAACGCCTCGTGGTCCGTGGTGACCAGTACTTTGCGTCCTTCAACGTAGCAGCGCCAAACCTTCAAGGCATGTACAATCGCCAATGCCTCTCGCTCCGTGGTTGTATAATTTTGCTCGGCTGGATTTAGCTTCCTTGACTCGTAGGCGATGGGCTGCAGTCCCTTGCCTTGGTCTTGAAGCAGGATTGCTCCTATTGCATAGGAAGATGCATCGGTGATGACGTGGAAGGGCCAATCTGGGTTTGGACTTGGGAGTGTGAGCACCGGGGATGTGGTCAATCTTCGCTTTAACTCTTGAAATGCCTCTTCCTCTTTCTCGGTCCATGTATATAGCCTGTCCTTCTTGAGTAGATCTGTCAGGGGGGCTGCTATGTGCGAGAAGCCTTGGATGAATTTTCTGTACCAATTGGCAAATCCCAAGAATGACTGGAGTTCTTTCTTGGTCGTGGGGGTTGGCCATTCCTCCACCACCGTGGTCTTCTTGGGGTCTATCTTGATGCCATCAGCAGTCACGTGGAGACCTAGGAACTCCACTTCTTGTTTGGCAAACTCGCATTTTGACTCCTTCGCAAACAGCTTGTTTTGCTTCAATACTTCAAGGACTTCTTTCAAGTGTCTCGCATGCTCTTCAAGGGTCTTGCTGTAGATAAGGATGTCATCGATGAATACCACCACAAATCTGTCCAACATGGGCTGAAATATGGTGTTCATCATAGTCATGAAAGTTGCTGGCGCGTTGGTGAGTCCAAATGGCAGGACCATGAACTCAAAATGTCCATATCTTGTCCTGAATGCCGTCTTCTCTATGTCCGGTTCTGCGATGCGAATCTGGTGGTAGCCGCTCCGTAAGTCAATCTTCGTGAAGTACTTGGCTCCAACCAGCCGGTCCATGAGCTCATCCATGCGCGGCAGCGGGTATCGATTCTTGATGGTGATCTTGTTGAGGGCGCGATAGTCCACACACATCCTCAAGGTACCATCTTTCTTCTTGACAAATAGCACCGGGGCTCCAAATGGCGACTTGCTAGGTCGAATGAAGCCATGCTCCAGTAGCTCCTTGATTTGCTTCTTGACTTCGTCTAGCTCCGTGTATGACATTTTGAACGTAGGCCGAGAGATGGGCTTGCTTCCGGGCTCCAACTCTATCTTGTGGTCTACGAATCTTTTGGGGGGTAGGCCCTTGGGCAATTCCGGGGAGAACACTTCTTTGTAGTCCTCAAAGACTTCTTGTATCTCCTTGGGAACGGGGCTGCCTTCTTGACTCTCGATGTCTTTCTTGATGTCTTTTGGCGTGATCAAGGCCAAAAGAAGCTCGTGTCCCTTCCTCACAAGTCTCTTGAGTTGGAGGGCGGACAATAGTATCTCGTGTGCCGGCTTCTGGATGTCTTGGGTCTGGATATTCTGGATTGCGCGCAAAATACAGATTCTTGAAGTGATGTCATTCTTGATCTTGATAGTACCGGTCCTCCAATCAACTTGGGGGTTGTGCTTGGTCAACCAAGGCGTCCCTAGGATGACGTCGTACTTGCCCAATTGCATGGGGGAGAACACTACTCTATCCTTGAAGGACTTGATAGAGAGTGCCAAGGGGTACGTCTTCTTGGAAGGGGTAGTATAGGAGAATCCATCGGGCATCATAATCTCCTCGTCGTGGTCAAGAGTTCGCATAGTAATACCGTGCTTGGTGGCAAAATCTGCAGCAATGAAGTTGCCTTGAGCTCCGCTATCCACCAAGATGTGGACCTTCTCTCCTCCAAGGTAACCTCTCAAACTCATTGGGGCTGGAACGTCGTCTTCAACGGGGGTCTCCACCTCACTTGGCGTGTTGCCTTCTCGTGAAGTGGGTCTTGGGGTGGTAGGCTCCTGGCCTACCGGCGCTGTCCGTTTTTTGACAACTTTTTGGGGCATGAAAGTGCACGATGGCCCTTTTCCTTGCAATAGAAGCATAGTCCAGCCGTCATGAGAGCTTCTTTTTCAGCCGGGGAGAGTCTTGCTTTCACTCCTTGCTGGTTTCTTGCATCATAAGTGTCATTGGAGGGTCTTCCACTCTTCCGGGCAGCCGCGGGGTCCCTTTTAATAACTCCGATTTCCATGGGTGTGGGTCCAGATTCGGATGTGGAAGGGGCTGCGTACACCCGCGTCGTCGGTACCCGTGAAGATGAAGGCACGGAGTGCTTGAAATCCAAGGTATCCACCTTTTGGGCCACTTCAATGATCTTTGAGAAGTCCGTCAAGTCGCGTAACTCCACTTCCTTTGCCACCTTGGGTTTGAGGCCAAAGATGTAACGGTCAATCTTCTCCTCGAGAGACATGTTGGGGATCTCAAGAGTGAGGGCGTGAAATCTGGATGTATACTCTTGAACGGACGTCGTTTGCTTGAGATGGTGGAGCTTTCCTCGGGCAATCTTCTCCGCATTGATGGGCATGAATTGCTTCTTGAGGGCCTCACGAAAATCTGCCCATCTTGCATATGATGGTGGGGGCTCTTGGCCGAGCATGGGGTGCGCCATAGCTTGATATATAGCCGCTTGATAGTTACGCCACCATGATGTTGCTGCTCCTCTAAGTAAGGTAACGGCAAAGGGAACGTAGTCCTCCTCGGGTACTTCAAGGAACGCGAGGTACGTCTCCACTTGGTAGAGCCATAAATTCAGGTTGGCACCTTTCCCGGGGTTGAAAGTGTCGGGTTTGCCGGGCTTGATGAGTTTCCTTGCTCTCGTTGGCTCTTGTGGAGGCGCTTGAGCCGGGGCTGGATTTTGAGCATTGCTCGCAATAGGGGCAACCATGGCAGCCATAGCTTCTCTTGACGCTTGCACGGTTGCTTCATAGGTGGCCAAGCCCACTTGGTTGTGGACGGTCATTAGGAAGGCTGCCCACTCATTTGCGGGAACTCCTTGTGGTGGGGTCAACTTTGCTATAGCGGCTGCCACGGGATTTGACGGTGCTCCTCCTTGTGGTGCTTCTTGTTGTTGCAGATTTCCTTGAGTAGGCTCTCCCATCGACGCTGGAGGAGGGTGTGCTCCTCCTTGTGGTGCTTCTTGTTGTTGCAGATTTTCTTGAGTGGGCTCTCCCATCGGCGCTGGAGGAGGGTGTCTTGGAGAGGAAGGGCTTCCTTCGAAAGCTTGCTGTTGGTCTTGAGGATCGGCCATCTTCTTGTGCTACCAAAGTGCCTAGCTCCGATACCACTGTAGTGAAACAGATAGATAAAGTACTTAGTAAAACAGAATACTTTATCTATTCAAGACAAGGATCTTTGAACACAAGTGGTAGCTTCTTGAAAGAGAGATGGCTTCTTGAAAGTTAATATATTTCTGGATTTTGGCAAGTACAAGAGTGATTCTGGAATGTCTTTCTATGTTCTAGCTCTTGTTTATATACTTGCTACATAAGTAATTTCTAGGAAGGTGTATGTTGATGTGTTGGCACCCAACACATCCCAAAACTTGCCACCTCTTTCTAGAATAATGTACACATGTCCTTTTGACCTAAAAATGGCACATCTGACTTTTGCCACATGGAGTTCTTCTAGGTCTTTCCTCTAACTTCGAAAATGCCTTGGAAGATTCAAAGGACATGAACCAAGTTACTAGAGTACCTATTCACACTTGACTCCACACAATACTACTTCAAATATATTTGAAAACATTAAAATATATGCAAACTAATGTATAATAACTCAAATCACTACATGTTGCACGAACTACTTTCTAACCTTGTTTATGTATGAGTTTATTGATTGTATGATTAATGCTCGTTGACTTGTGCGTATTGCTTACGTTGGTTGTGCCCTCGTTCGCTAATTAATAAGTTGATCAGAAAACACCATAAAGATTACTTGATGATGTGAAGATCTTTTATTAATTGTTAAGTTGCTTATAAGTAAGTCGGGGGTCAACCACGTTTGTAGGACCTCGGCTAACCAAATCCATAGCCATCTCCCATCAACCCGAAGTATCATTTGCCTAAGGCGTTATTTGGCCTTTCATCTAAATCACACTTAAATGCATTGCTTGGCATTTCGCTAGTACCACTTAAGGTGGTCAGCTGGTTGTCAAAGAATGTGTCAGCAAGCTGACTTGGGTTGACTTTAGCCTGCAGCTATCGATCGAGTCATTATATTTAAATATGTCGATTCATTTCAATGTAACATTTGATTAGCTTTAGTTTGCTATAATAGTTTACAATAATTCAATATATTGAGGCAACAGCGAGGATTTGGTTCAAGCCATCGATTGACAAAGAGTTTTATCTCGTAGTTTCTCGCTGCTCATTGTTACACAGGGCGTAAGTGGGGCCAACATCACCCAATCTATATCCCTTTTGAGCGCCTTCGTATCACCCTTGACCAATGTATGTGTGAAGCTGAAGTCTATTTAAGTCAGTTTGCTCACTTATTTTTTGACAGCCAGCTGACGACCTTAAACCAAACAAGCAACTTACCTAACAGATGGGTGTGAATTTGGTCACTCAAGGTTACCGACATGGTTAAATCCTGTTTAGGCGATGCTATCGCGTTGCTATTGAACATTGAAATGCATTCCATGAACGTGTGCTAGGATTGCTATTGATTTTGGCATTCGTGACAAGAACAGCTTTTTATGGAGACCACGGAGGGAACATTAGAGTCTGAGGATGACGACGTAACACAAACTTATGCTTAATTATGAATTTACTGATTGCATGATTGATGCTCTATTAGACTATTACCAGCGTATGACCATTGAGTTAACTTGAAATTGTTTGTGGTGATAAGCTTTGTACTTTTTTGAATGTTCAACAAAGTATCATTAGTGAAATACTATCCATTTAGGTGGCAAATTGGTGTTCACTGTAGATGCATCGCTAGGCGATATGCTAGTTTGTTTTAAGGCGATGAGCTGGCTGTCAAAGAACTTATCAATAAGATGACTTGGATAGACTTTAGCCTGTCACACTTGGCTAGGTTAACAACTAAATTGAAAATAATTATGATAGTGTATGTCTAATTAAGTATTACAATTGGTTGAATCAACAAGCTGTAACCACCACCCTCAGCCCACTCACTTTGTGAAATGCAAACAACAAACCTCCCTCCCCACAGCGACTTCCAATGTCTAGCATAATCTCCGCTCCAATCAACCAGCCTTCCAATCGACCAAATGACACATACCCGTCCTCCATGTTGCTAAGTTTGGCCAATCGCTCCAAGTGAGCTCTGTTACTCAATAACCCCTTCTTACTTCCTAGTCTCTGCGCAGCTAGGCACACCTTCTAACCTCATTAGTTCTAAGCTTTCAAAAAAATCTATGGGTTACGTCTTTCATGGACTCCAAGCTATGGTATATAATTTTATTTTGTTCGTGCATTACCAGCGCTCAATTCACTAAATTAAGCAAACAATATCTCTGTTCGACTCCAAGTGATATAAAACCGCACATTAAAAGAGTACAAATTTGCATGCTTTTGTATATCTTAAATACCATCGACAATTTAGTGTACTGTCGAGGCAACTCAACGTTAACATTTTCAATTAAAGATTTTGCGTGTTGGATTTTCATACGAACAAATCCTAGCCCTGGAAACAAACAATTACGTTATAGCAAACATTACATTAAAGCGTCCATGCCAACGGCGGAACCTTGATTGTATATACTATTCTATCAATTGTATAGGTCTTTCTACCATGCAATCAACCCAACTTTGACTATCGCTCATGCTGTAAGGTTATGAAAGTGTGGTTTGTTTCTTTCTAGTATTTTATATGCATAGAGTGTGATTTTAGAAGAACTTTGGCCTTTATTTCAAGTCATTTGG
>WELA01013263.1:28811-40751 GCA_009602735.1 Mesotaenium endlicherianum | reverse complement strand
CAAGAAGCCATCTCTCTTTCAAGAAGCTACCACTTGTGTTCAAAGATCCTAGTCTTGAATAGATAAAGTATTCTGTTTTACTAAGTACTTTATCTATCTGTTTCACTACACTGTGGGAGTCGCCATGTAGTACCGCGTGGCCTCCCAGTCACCCTCGCCCGCATTGTTGCATGGAACGGGTGACTCCTGGCCGCGCACTACCACATCTGAGGATGAGGCTATCAGGCAGACGGCGTATCTAGGCAGGTTCAACGACGCGTCGTTGGAGAGCGTTGAGGAGGAGGAGTGGCAAGAGTGGTCCCATGAGGCTGCAGAGGAGCTCGCAACCCAGCCTTCAAAGGAGCCACCTCCGCCCACGCCTACAGCTCGCGTTCAACGTCAGCCTACAGGGCCTCCCGAGTTCAGCACTTTCTCGCATGGACCAGTCCCAATTGAGCCCATTGATGCGTCGGCGGGCCCAGTCATCCGATCCAGCACGACTATCCGACCAGCAACGAATGCCGTGACATTACGCATTTGTTTGCTGGCAACAGCCTGGGCACGTCCAGCCTGTTCGCGCCTTTGCCAGCACCGCCTCCGCGACATCTTTTCCTGCCGCCAACCGGCGAGCCGAACCTGCATTGCATTCAGGTCCCAGGAGCAGCATCCTTGGCCCGAGGCGTACAGACCTTCTCCCTACGCCGGGCCAGCTCTGCGTCTTGCACGCGGCACTACGCTGCCGAACCGGCGCGCACGTGCGCTCACCCCTCTCCGCGAGCAGGCCAGGGATGTCCGCGAGGTCACGCCTCTGCGCGACACGCACAGGAGCGCACGGGAGGTCAATCCTCTTTGCGAGGAGAGAGAGGTCACTCCTTTTTGCAAAACGCGTCCGCGCTCAGTCACACCGCCGTACGATGGTCCGCGCAATTTCCGCACCAGCGATCATGACGCACAGTCTCCCTCCACCACTGCAGCCCACGCATTGTACCCGACGCCGCCTGGCTGGCCTGCCACCGTCCCGCGCAGCCTCATAGCCGGCGACGGGCCGTCTGGGTCACCTCCTCATAAGGTGGGCCGCACCGCTGTCCATTCCCGCGACCGCCATCCTTATACTACCGCCATACGCGCTGAGATCATACAGCACCGCTAGCGGGAGCGCGTCCGACTCGCATCTCTTTCTCCGCTGCACCCGCGAGTCCAACTCGCTCCACGTCAGCTCGTCCTTCCTCGATAGGCGGCACATTGGGATGAGCACTCCGTCTGCACAGTGCCCATCCAAGCGGAGCTTTGCGAGCGCCAACGTTCGTACTTCGATCAGCGTCCCCAGCTGCACCAGCACACAGCCACAGAGCAGCTGGCCCACGCCGCTTCACACCACGCCGACCACAGGGCGAGAGATTGGTAGCAGCTGCAGTGCGTACGCGACGCGCAGGCTATGGCCCGCCCAGTGCCCGAGGAGGCAGAGGCAACCTCTATGTCTTGGTGATGATTGAGCACATGTCCAAATGGATTGAGCTTGTGCCCTTGCCCAGCAAGGCCAGTGAGGGGATTGCTCAGGTTTTCCTTGACCAGGTCCTTAGCCGCTTTGGCGGCTGTGCTGAGGTCCTAACCCACCAAGGCAAGGGATTCCAGAGCAGCTTTAGAAGCTGCTGGAGCGCTCGATGATCGACCACCGCACTACCTCCCGCGACCATCCCCAGGCTGACGGCCTTGCTGAGCGCATGGTGCAGATCGTCAAGCTTGGGCTGCGGAAGCCCACGACAGCACCCACTGAGACAACGCCCTTCCATGGTAGGCCATGGGGTACAGGTTCAGTAAGCAGGCCTCCCTGGCCTCGCATTCTCCCTACTTCCTTCTCTACGGCCAACAGCCACTCCTACCGGCACCAGCCAGGTCCGTGGCCGAGAACGTCTTGGACTAGGACAATCCCGAGACCTGGAGCGCTCTTATTGGGCAGCGTGCACAGCTCTTTCAGCGCCTGATGCCCATGGCCATGGACAACCTCAGCAATGCTCAACACCGCGACACACTGAGGTATGCCATGACACGTGGAGGAGCCTACTGCCCGCGGGTGTTGCAGTTCTCCGCAGGTGACTTCGTGTACCTGCGACGCCAGACAAAGAACACCCTCGACACCAGCTACTCGCCCGTCATCCTACGCGTCAAGCGTGTCTTGGCGTCGGGAGTTCTGAAGCTGGAAGGTGCAGATGGCCGTCTTCACAAGGACCACACGAAGAACTGTGGACCATGCCACCTTCCTAACCTTGACATGCAGGTTCGTCCCTGTGATGCGCGGCCGCCCAAGGACTGGACGTGCCAGATCTGCCACAGCCCCGGCCAGGAGGCCAAGATGCTGCTCTGCGACAGCTGCAACCTCGGCTTCCACATCGGCTGCCTCAACCCACCACTGGCCCGCGTGCCAGCTAAAGACTGGTTCTGTAGTGACTGCACTGCTTTAGCTTTAGGCAACGATCACAGTCCATCAGCTGGTGGCTGAGAGCTGGAGGGGGAGTTAGAACATTTGACGCTTGACTGTCTTTTTGGCTATAAAGCCACATGTACTATAGACTTCATTGCGGCAAAGCCTGCTTGCTTATTGTGCATTGCTTGTGTCGATGATAGGCACTGGATCTTCTATCGCACGACAGTTGTCATGATTAATTGAGTCAATGTTGACCTACATGACCAAGCTCCACTTGTGTGAACCATCAATCTAGGAAGACCGACCATGCATTGACCTTACGCATCCATATGTTGACTTCTTCTAGATTTCCAAGTCACCAAAGTGTAGCGTGTCGAAGCATCTGCCGAATGGCACCGGTTTCGCGTCATTTGGTCAAGTACCGTGCGAGATAGACGCGATCTACTCCGCACCCCTTTTGGCCCCTAGCGGAATCACACCAGATGGCCAACTTGTGACTCAATGTACCCAAAGGTGACATTGTTGGCTATTCGTGACCCCAAGGACCCCTAGCTTTATACGCACAAATCCGCGAGCCCCTTAGACTACATAAGTCTTGCATTTCCATAGTATGAGTGCATCATTGAGGCTATAACTTGCAGACTGCATCACCTACTCCTAGAGGAAGCTTCCTCAAGTTTCAGATTCACTTTTGAGGCGTTATCTAGGTAGAATCACCCAAGGTAAGCTCCACCAAAGAGAGACACATAGCATATTCTATGTGCTTTGCTTTGATTGGTTTGAGTTATGCTTAGCCTATGGGAGTGCTAGTACATGCCTTGTACACATTAGTGGACATAGGAGAGCCTCCTAGAGTGACTACATGCATTGGATCCGCCGCATACGACGCCGGGTTTCCAGGAGTATGACGACTAGAGATGTCCCTAAAAGAACACCTTGTCGTGCGTTAAGAGATCGGGTGCGCCTTGTCGGCATAAGCAGCACACAATAGACAAGCAGGCTTTGCTGCAATGAAGTCTATAATACAAATGGCTTTATAGCCAAAAAGGGAGTCAAGCGTCAAATGTTTTAATTAAGGTAAGTGTACTCTCCAGAGTGAGCACCTCAAGATTGTAATCTGGTAGAAAAACAACTAATGAAGTATGGCTCAAAAGATCACTGGAAGCACATCATGATCTTCAGAGTAGTCCTATGGCAAGGGCTTAAGCTGTGACTTTGCTCACCACTTGTGAAGTTCTTCAAGTGACTGAAAGCCTGGAGGGCTTGCTCTTCACAAGAGAGTAACTAAGTGGTCCTGAAAACACAAGAGATTAAAGTGTAAGCTTTACTGATAATCTCTGTTACTTACACCTGGCATAATGGACTTCTAAAAGATGTCTCTTCTAGGGACATCTCTAGTATTTATACTCCTGAAAATCCGGCGGGGTATGCGGCGGATCCAATGCATGTAGTCACTCTAGGAGGCTCTCCTATGTCCACTAATGTGTACAAGGCATGTACTAGCACTCCTATAGGCTAAGCATAACTCAAACCAATCAAAGCAAGGTGCGTAGGATATGCTACGTGGTCCTCATTGGCCGAGCTTACCTTGGGTGATTCTACCTAGATAGCGCCTCAAAAGTGAATCTGAAAATTGAGGAAGCTTCCTCTAGGAGTAGGTGATGCAGTCACCAAGTTATAGCCTCAATGATGCACATATACTATGGAAATGCAAAGCTTATGTAGGCTAAGGGGCTCGCGGATTTGTGCGCACAAGCTAGGGGTTTTAGGGGGTCACGAATAGGCAAGAATGTGCACATTGAAACACAAATTGCCCTTTGGTGAGGATCCGCTAGGGGCCGGTAGGTGACGCGGACTAGATCGCTCATATCTCGCTCGATACTTGACCAAATGACGCGAACCCGGTGCCATTCGGAAGGTGACTCGACGCGCTACACTTTGGTGACTTGGAAATTGAGAAAAGGTCAACGTATGGATGCGTAAAGTCTATGCAAAGTCGGCCTTCCTAGGTTGATGGTTCACACATGTGGAGCTCGGTTTCGTGCGGCAACCTCGACTCAATAAATCATGACAGCTGTCGTGCGTTAAGAGATCGGGTGCGCCTTGTCGGCATAAGCAACACACAATAGACAAGCAGGCTTTGCTGCAATGAAGTCTATAATACAAATGGCTTTATAGCCAAAAAGGGAGTCAAGCGTCAAATGTTTTAATTCCCCCCCCAGCTCTCAGCCTCTAGCTGATGGGCTGTGTACGCTGCCTAAGGCTAGCTCAGTGCAGTCTTCGCAGAACCAGTCGTCAGCGGGCACGCGGGCCAGCGGCGGGTCGAGGCAGCCGATGTGGAAGCCGAGGTTGCAGCTGTCGCAAAGCAGCATCTTGGCCTCCTGGCCAGTGCTGTGACAGATCTGGCACGCCCAGTCCTTGGGCGGCCGCGCGTCGCGGGGACGGACCTGCAAGTCCAGGTTAGGAAGATGGCACGGCCCACAGTTCTTCGTGTGGTCCTTGTGAAGACGGCCATCTGCGCCTTCCAGCTCCAGGACGCCTGACGCCAAGGCACGCTTGACGCGCAGGATGACCGGCGAGCTGCTGGTGTCGAGGGTGTTCTTCGTCTGGCGTCGCAGGTACACGAAGTCACCTGCGGAAAACTGCAACACCCGCGGATGATAGGCTCCTCCACGAGTCATGGCGTACCTCAGTGTGTCGCGATGCTGTGCGATGCTGAGGTTATCCATGGCCATGGGCATCAGGCGCCGAAAGAGCTGAGCACGCTGCCCGATAAGAGCACTCCATGTCTCGGGACTGTCCAAGTCCAAGACGTTCTCGGCCACAGTCCTGGCTGCTGCTGGCAGGATGGGCTGTCGGCCGTAGAGAAGGAAGTAGGGAGAGTGCGAGGCCAGGGAGGCCTGCTTACTGAACCTGTACCCCATCGCCAGCCAAGGGAGGGCGTCGTCCCAGTAGGTACGGTCGTGGGCAAGGCAGTACTTCCGCAACCCTAGCTTGACGGTCTGCACCATGCGCTCGGCGAGGCCGTCAGCCTGAGGATGATCGCGGGAGGTGGTGCGGTGGTCGATCATAGAGCGCTCCAGCAGCTTCTGAAAGCTGCCCTGGAACTCCTTGCCCTGGTCGGTCAGCACCTCAGCGCAGCCGCCAAAACGGCTAAGGACCTGATTGAGGAAGGCCTGAGCGATCCCCTCACTGGCCTTGCTGGGCAAGGGCACGAGCTCGATCCACTTGGACATGTGCTCAATCATCACCAAGACGTAAAGGTTGCCCTGGCGGGACTTGGGCAGCTCTCCAGCCAAGTCAAGCGACCACCTGTAGAACAGCCCCTGAATAGGAAGGGGGCTGAGGGCAACGGTGCGCGCCGTGAGGTTCGAGCGCACACGATCGCAGAGAGTGCAGCTGCTGACGACAGCGGCGACGTCCTTAGTCATGCCGTGCCACCAGTACTCGACCTGAAGAAGACTGAGGGTGCGCTTGACACCGAAGTGCCCGAGGGACTCGTGCACTCGGCGCACCAGCTGACTGCGTATGGCAGGCTCGGGGACCACCAGGATGGAGCCGTCCGCCATCACGCGCCTCACGCGCCCCTCCATGAAAATGAAGTCGCGACTGCGTCTGAGGATGCGGTCGCGCTCGCGTGCGCTGACATCGGGTGCCAAATTTTTGGCCGTGACGTACTGCAGTACTGGGGCGTCGTCCCACACGTCCTCGGGACCGCGCTGCCAGCTGTATTGGTGCTCTGCCGCTGCCAGGGCCAATCGCCGAGTGGTGACGGTGACCATGTCCAGGCTAGTGAGCCCTGCGGGTCGTACATCGCCGTCCATGGTAAAGGCCAGGAAGGCCGCCGCATGCCAGGCTACCGGCTCATCCTCATCGTGGCGAGCCACAGTGAGATCCCTCGAGGAGGGCAGCGGGTTACGGCTGAGACCGTCAGCGTCCAGGTTGGTCGAGCCTGGACGGTGGTGCACGTCAAAGGTGTACTCCTGCAAGATAAGCGCCCACCGTGCGTGCTTGCCGGTCAAGCGCTCCGACGTCATGAGCCACTTAAGTGGCTGATGGTCGGTGACCAGGCGGAAGTGCGTGCCGTAGAGATAGTGCCTGAAGTGCACGATCGCCCAGACCGCTGCCAGGCACTCCCCCTCGTAGGAGCCGTAGTTGCCTTCCGCGCGGTTGTTGCTGCGGCTGGCGTAGGCCACCACATGCTCGAAGCCGTCATGCTCCTGCACCAGCACAGCGCCCAGCCCTGCCTGCGACCAGTCGGTGTGGAGGATGAAGGGCTTCGCGTAGTCAGGACGCCGGAGCACAGGAGCGCTCACCAGCAGCTCCTTGAGCTTATCAAATGCCGCCTGCTGCTCTGGTCCCCATACGTAGGCAACGCCCTTGCGGAGCAAGTCGTTGAGCCGCTTGGCTAGCTCGCTGAACCCTGGCACCAAGCGGCGGTAGTAGTTGGCGATGCCGAGGAAGGCCCGTAGCTGCGAGAGATCTGTAGGAGGTGGGATGCCTGTGATGGCCGAGATCTTCGCCAGCTGGGGTGCCAAGCCGCTGGAGGAGAGCAGGTGGCCAAGGTATTCCACCTCGCGGGTCCCAAAGGTGCACTTGCCTGGATGGCACTTGAGCCCAGCGGCCTCCAAGCGGTCCAGGACGGCAGTGATGTGCACCACGTGCTCCTCAAACGTCTGACTGAAGACGAGCACGTCATCGATGTAGCATCGGGCAAAGGACAGACCGACCAGCTCCTTATCCATCACCCTCTGAAAGGTAGCTGGCGCGTTCTTCAACCCGAACGGCATCACCACCCACTCGTAGAGCCGCTGTGCTCCCCAGAACGCCGTCTTATGCTGGTCCTCCTCGGCGATGGGAATCTGGTTGAAGCCCTGACGCAGATCCAGCACTGAGAACCAAGTGCACGTGCCAATGTCGTCAAAGATCTCGTCAGGCGTCGGCATAGGATATCTGTCCTGCTCGGTGACCTCGTTCAGCCTACGATAGTCACCGCACATCCTCTTCTCGGACCAGTTGCCCGAGGCATCCTTCTTGGCTGGCATGACCGTGGGTGCGGCATAACGAGAGGAGGACTCCCGAATGAGTTGGCTGTCCTCCAGCTTGCATGTCTGCGCGCTGATCAAGCCATCCTCGAAGTGACTGTAGCGATAACGCTTCAGGAAAATGGGCTCCTGTGACGAGAGGGTAATCCGCATGGGGTCCCCCCTGTAGCGCCCGAGATCGTGCATGCCGCTGGCAAAGCTGGTGCTGCGCCTCCCATCCAGCAGTGCCGTCAATTGTGCGGCCTGTGCCTTGGTGAGTGTCCCCCCCAGCTTCCATGTCGGTGGAGCTGGTGGCGTTGCCTGACCTGCAGCTGGAGTCTCTTGTTTTTCCGCTGGGGTAGACTGTGGTGCTGCAGGTGTCACCTGCCCTGCAGCGGTTGGCGCTTGGCCTGCCGCGGGTATCTGCACTGTGGCAGTTGCGACCAGCTGCCTGGCACCGTCTGCCTGCGAGCGATCGTCTGCCTGCAAGCGAGGAAAAAGAAAAGGTGACTGGGACTCCCTGGGTCGCTGTGAGGACTCCTCTCGCCGCCGGCCCCCCCCCAGCGAGCCAGAGTCCTCCCCGCGCGGCGGTGGGGAGGGGGGGCGGGTACGCTCTGGCGGTGCAGGCCCTGCGCGCTGAGGATGCCACGTCGTGCCTGGCGGGGTCTGATTGTCATCGTCAGTGGAGTCGTCGTCCATATCATCGGTAGGCTGAGGGAGCTCGGGATGCCGGGCTGCGGCGTAGAGAGGCGCCAAGGCTTGCGTCTGCAGCAGAATCCACGTGAGGACGTTGGCGTCGATGGCCTGCCCCAAGAGGCGAATGCGGTTCACCTCAGTGAGACCGTCCACCTGCGTGAGATGCGGCGGAAAGCCCATGGCACGCTCCATCTCTGCAGGGCGTGGCCTGTCAAACATGCCAGTCTCCAGGTCGATGACCATCCCTCGCTGATCTCCGACGAAGGCGTCGCTGTCATAGCGGCTGACAAAAGTCGGCAGCGCGCGAGTGACGTCATGCAGGACCTCACACTGCGCCATGGAGGGATGTGGCAGCGCCGTCACGCGCTGGGCCAGACGAGGGGCATCGAGGATGGAGTCGACGGTGCGTGTGTGACGTGGATGAGAGGCGGCCAACGCCTCGAGAGTACCTGGCATCGCCAAGTTTGTGAAGTAGGCGCGGACGCGGTGCGCGAAGGAACCAATCTGGGCAGCGTCGATGACGGCCTCGCGGCCGACGTAGCTGCTGCAAAGAGCGAAGTCGGCGCTAACATCGGGACGGCGATCGTGGCGTGCGGCCACGTTCTCCAGGACCCACGCGAGTGTGTGTGGCGGCTGGCGCTCCTCAACAATGTTGAGGACGCGGAGCAAGTGCCAGAAGAGGGCCGTGCGGGGATCGCTGAGCGCCCTGCCACGCCCGGCTCTGGAGAAGCCCTGGCACTCCCAACCGGCGATGACGAGGTCAATGGGCCCAAGTCGGGTGACATGCTCGACGGTGATGTCGCGGATGTCCATGGGCCAGTCTGTCTGAGCGCGGCGGAATGCGTGCGCGGGAAGGAGGTCAGGGAACCGCTCGTGGCCCAACGCCATCTGCCGACGGGCCACCTGCTGGGCCTCTGGATCGGGATCGACGTAGACGTAGCGGCGCACCGGGATGCCGGCCTGTAAGGTCGCGAGTAACCCGGTGGCGATGCCGGCGAAGAGCTTGACGAGGACGATGCCGCCAGGCCGCTCGTCTAGAGCGTCTGCGCAGATAGGAGTCGGAAGTGGGCGACACCCCACGGCAGGGGTGCCGGGCTGAGCGGGCGGCGGGAAGGTACGCTCGGCGCTGTGCTGATGTGGCGCCATGCGGAGGGCGGCCACAGCACGGTCTGCGTAGTCACGCGTAAGGCTGGGGATGCGGTCAGTGAGTGGCTGCGGACGCTCCTCCCGTGCGTGGTCCTGGTAGGTGCGCCACCGCAGGCGCGCATCCTGCAGGGCTGTGGGAGAGACAGCGCGGGCCTGACGTCGGGCCGAGGCCACGCACAGCTGCTGCCACCTGTCGCGCTGGGCGCGGTCAGTCTGGTGCGAGGCCGCGTGGGCCAGCTGGTCGAGAACGGGACGCTGAGTCAAGTAGGGGTGCGGGTCGAAGTAGGCCCGCTGGCGTGCGCGCATGTCTGCAGAAGGGACTGTGCAAACGGAGCGCTCGGAGCTGTCGACCTCCTGCGGGGATCGAACTAGCCGGCGAGGGGCCAGCTGGACTCGCGGCCGGGGCTGCCCTCGTGGGACGGGCGCGTCCCGGGGCTGCCGGAGACTAGACATGAGCCGTGTGCGTGCGGCGGCCGTAAAGGGGTGACGACTGGGCGGCCTGCTGTTGGTGCGGGCCACCTTGGGAGGAGGTGACCCGGAGGGACCGTCGCCAGCGATGTGGCTGCGAGGGATGCTGACGCGCGGAGCTGTAGGGGCCAGCATCACGAAATGCGCCTCGGAAGAAGACTGAGCGTCGTCGCCAGCTGAGAGGGACCGGAAGGGCGGAGTGCGGAGTCGGTCTTGAGGGTCGTCGTATGGCGGCGTGTCCCCGTGGGTTTGCGTGTCGTCGTAAGGAGGTGTGCGGTCCCTGTTGTCGTAGGGTGGCGTGACGGAGCGGGCGCGCGTCTCGCGGGGGGGAGTCACGTCTCGCGCCTCGCAAAGGGGTGTGAGCGATCGGGAGCGGCTCGTCTCGCGGAGAGGAGTGGTCTCTTGAGCGGGTCCGATGGTCGGCCAAGTGCGATGTGCGTAGGTCAGATGGGCGCAGATAGACGGGGTCGTGCGGCGTGGCTCGCGGACGCTAAGCCTGGGCGCTGGCTGCTGTATGGAGTGTGTGCCAGCGCTAGAGGAGGCCGCGGCAGCCCGGCTCGTCTCAAACAAATGCGCGATGCGGCGACACTCGTGGCTCGTTGAGCAGTCGTGTGATACTGGTCGGCTGGGTCCAACGGCGTCGGTGCGAGCCCTGCTAGGCCAGTCGTGAGTCATGGGCTGGTTGGGTGCGCTGAAGCCGGGCGGACCAGTAGGTGTGCGCTGCCTGCGTGTTGTAGGCGCAGTTGGCGGGGGCTCCTCGGGTGGCGCCGCGCTGAGGGCCTCAACGGAAGCCTCTGGCAGTCGTTCCCACTGCGTCTCCTCCTCACTTGTGTGGGACTGGTCGTCGGATCTGTCAGGACAAGTTGCCTGCCGCATGGCCTCGTCTTCGGATGCCGTGGGGCGAGGCTAGGTCTCGCCGGTCTGATGCGAGGTGTCGTGCGGGGGCGGCTGAGAGTCCATACTGTACTGAATGGCCACGCCAACAGGCACGTCGTGGCGAACGCGGACGTCGGTCCTCGCGGACGGTTCGCCTCGAGTGGCCGAGACCCCCCCCTGATGAGTCGTAGGCGCTGCGACTGCACCGCGGGCAAGGGCGGCGGCAGCGATGGCTGTGCTGGCCGTGGCGAGGGCCTCAGTGGCATCATCCGCCATCTGCCGCATCATCGCGCTGTGGGCAGTGCAGATGCGGATCTGCTCCCTGGCCTGGGCTGCCAGGATATCCGCCTGCTGCTGCGGCGTGAGATGGAGCTCGGCACTAGGTAGGTCCGGCTCCTCGTCCCGTGACTCGAGCAGGTCCACCCCCACAGAGATCTCTTCGTCCTCGGGACCGTCCTTATCGGTCTTGACCACTGGCCGGGCCATCGTCCAGCCCCATGAAGCCATAAAGAGCGGACACTGCTGGGCGGCGATCGACAATGTCAAGGGGCAAGGATGCGGTGCGCGTCCCCCCCGTCCTCCATTCGGGGCGATAGAAGACGCGCTCTGCCCAGTTGTCGACCGCGGCGCCAATGGGAAAGAGCACGTCCTGCCCTAGGAGCACATCGAAGGACTCAGAAGGAGTGACGAGTGCGTGTCGATGGATGGTCGTCTCGTCTGCCGTGCCTGGGCGCAGAGTGAACAGTAGCGCCAACCTCGTGCGGCCGGCGACAGCCTCGGACGTACCGGCGGCGGTGTTAATGCGCGTGGGAGAGTCCTCCAAGTCAGCAGAAGAGAGTCTCGGCTGACGGAAGTAGCGGAGGCTGATGAGGACCGGCTGCGCTCCTGTGTCGAACATGATGCGCTGCGGCGCCTGGGTGTTGACGAGCACGATCCCCTGCGAATTATCCAAAAACGCGGCGTTAGGAGTGCTGATCATCCTGCGCTCATGCGCAAGGCGCGCGGGCGTGGATCGCACCGCGGTGGCGGCATCGGTCGTCGGTCTCCTGGCGGCGGTGCGCAGCGTGGCTCTGCGTGACTGGAGCATCAGCTGAGCGGCCGGCCTCGTTGCCTCCATGGAGACGCCGAGCTCTGCGAAGGAGACCGCCGGCATGCGGTGCAGCGCCAGAGAGATGACCTCCGCGCTGAGCTGTACCGTCGTCATAGGTGAAGCGAGCGCATGAGGCGTCGGCTCAGCTGAGGGCGTGGAGGGATCTAGGATGCGGAAGGAACGGGGCAGCCGCGGTGTCTCCTCCGTCCGGCGTCCTTGGTCTGGCCCGACGCGCTTCT
>WELA01013263.1:11599-25633 GCA_009602735.1 Mesotaenium endlicherianum | reverse complement strand
TACGCGGCGGATCCAATGCATGTAGTCATTCTAGGAGGCTCTCCTATGTCCACTAATGTGTACAAGGCATGTACTAGCACTCCTATAGGCTAGGCATTACTCAAACCAATCAAAGCAAGGTGCGTAGGATATGCTACATGTCCCTCATTGGCCGAGCTTACCTTGGGTGGTTCTACCTAGATAGCGCCTCAAAAGTGGATCTGAAAATTGAGGAAGCTTCCTCTAGGAGTAGGTGATGCAGTCACCAAGTTATAGCCTCAATGATGCACATATACTATGGAAATGCAAAGCTTATGTAGGCTAAGGGGCTCGCGGATTTGTGCGCACAAGCTAGGGGTTTTAGGGGGTCACGAATAGGCAAGAATGTGCACATTGAAACACACATTGCCCTTTGGTGAGGATCCGCTAGGGGCCGGTAGGTGACGCGGACTAGATCGCTCATATCTCGCGCGATACATGACCAAATGACGCGAACCTGGTGCCATTCGGAAGGTGACTCGACGCGCTACTCTTTGGTGACTTGGAAATTGAGAAAAGGTCAACATATGGATGCGGAAAGTCTATGCAAAGTCGGCCTTCCTAGGTTGATGGTTCACACATGTAGAGCTCGGTTTCGTGCGGCAACCTCGACTCAATAAATCATGACAACCTTTTTAGAAGTCTCATTATGCCAGTTGTAAGCCACAGAAATTATAAGTAAATCTTACACTTTTATCTCTCGTGTTTTCAGGACCATTTAGTCTTTCTCTTGTGAAGAGCAAGCCCTCCTGGCTTCCAGTCACTTGAAGAACTTCACGAGTGGTGAGCAAAGTCACAGCTTAAACCCTACCATAGGACTACTCTTGAAGATCATGATGTGCTTCCAGTGATCTTTTGGGCCAGACTTCTTTAGTTGTTTTCCTTCCAGATTACAATCTTGAGGTGCTCACTCTGGAGAGTACACACTCCTTAATTTAAAAATTTGACGCTTGACTGTCTTTTTGGCTACAAAGCCGCATGTACTATAGACTTCATTGCAGCAAAGCCCGCTTGCTTATTGTGCATTGCTTGTGTCGATGATACGCACTCGATCTCCTATCGCACGACATTCGTCATTATGACCAGCTTTTACGGAGATGGACATGGCGTCTTTGTGTGTGCTCCAAAAGGAGCGATCTAGGACTTTTTGGAAAGGTCCCGTCAAGATGCATTCGATCCTGTTAATTTTGCGCATTTTGGAGTAGTATTGACAAAGTTATGCGCTCTGACATTTTAAGGTCACATAGCGGACAGATTCCATGGTTTTGCACCTAAGTTAGTGGGATGTGTTTTGGCTACATCATGGCCATCTGAGTGAGAGCGCCTTTGCTATTCAGTCCCCTGATGTTGTGTATGTGCTTATACATGCTTGCATGCCTGGTAAGCAAGAGGCCATAAGTTTCTAAAGGAGAAGCTCTAGTCCTCAAGCTCGCCTCTTTCTTGTGCCTTGTGTTAGTGTGCAACTATGGCACACTACGGTAAGTGAGTCAAGGGGTATAGATGAGTAAACGAAATTAATTTTAAGGGAGAAGATCGCTCCCTGATTTTACACGCTTCCACCTATCTCTGATATTAAATATTTAAATGAATTATATTTTTTGAATAAGCAAGATTCATTTCAATAATCATCCTTCTAAGTTTCTTTCTCCATTCTCTAAGCCAAATGTCAAGAAATGAGAATGCACTTTGCCTCACATATGTGGTTCCCACGGCAGCCCAGCAGGCCGCCATGTGGCATTGTCAGAAATTAACATTTTTACTAATAAAATAACGTTTTTTGAGTCTGATTCCATAGGACTACCTCTTCACAAAATTTCAGAATCTGAATTGAAGTCTAGCACTTAAACGAGATAGTCACTTTGTAGCTCACGCTCGTAGCACACACCCGCGCGCATGTGTCAAGCTCCCGCGCCTACACATGGCACATGCTTAAACCCATAATAATAAAACTTGACGATGACTTAGGGCAAGCCTCATACTAGGCCTCTCACATTATGTATGACTCCTAGCAAAAATATTATCCACTCTCTTCTAAGTAGGCAAAAAGTAGCCAAAATCTGCCCAGTTTTTCCCTCTCTCTTGCCTACTCGTAAAACCCTTGTCAAGACTCATTAGGTCGGGACCGTCGCCCAAGCCGAGACACACGTGCGTCAACCATCGACCTAAGAGGGCCGACTTTGACCTTGCTTCACGCATTCATATGTTGACCTTTGCTAGCATTCCCAATCGTTGAAGTGTAAAACGTCGCGTCACCTTCCTAACGGCATTGGTTGCGCGCCATTTGGTCAAGTGTCGAGCGATATATTTGCGATCTAGTCCGCGCCACCTACCAACCTTCAGCGGATGGTCACCAAAGGCCACTTTGTGACTCAATGTGCCCAAAGGTCACATTGTTGGCTCTTTGCAACTCCAAAGATCTCTAGCCATTAGCGCACAAATCTGCGAGCTTGATGAAGTACACTTAGCATGCATTAGCATAGTATATGAGCACCATTTCAGATATAAATTGGTGACTGCATCACTCATTCCTAGAGGAAGCTTCCTCACGTTGCAGATCTATTTTTGAGACTTTATTTAGGTAGCATTGGTCGAGGTAAGCTCCGCCAATGAGAGTCATGCATCCTCTTCCTTGCACTATACTTGATTCGTGTGTGTTTGTGTAATGAATCAGTATAGTAGTAGATATAATATTCATTTAAATATAATAGTTAATTAAGTTCAGCCTGCTGAACTCTAGTTAATAATCAGTCTGCTGGACTTCATATTTAATATCAGTTTAACGACTAAGCCGGAAGCAGCAGGCTGAAGTCAACTAAAGTCAGCTTGCTGACACATTCTTTGACAGCCAGCTGACTTCCGTACTCGGTAGCAGCGAACTTCCTCAATATGCATCTAAGTGGGGTATGCTAGATGAATGGCCAGATGACATCCCTATGATGGATGGCGATTTGGGATGATGGGAGATGGCGGTGGATTTGGTTAACCGAGGTCCTACCAACGTGGTTAACTCCCGGGTAGGCGGTGCCATCGCACTGGCCGTTGAACAGTAAACTCATTCCATGTACATTTGCTAGACATTGCTCTCGAGTTCGGCATTCGGAAACGAGGCCAACTCTCTTGTACAGCTTACTGAGAGAGATCTGAATCCAAGGTGAGAAGCCATTGATACGCACTGTCTTCTAACTTTTCTTATATATGAGTTTACTGTTTGCATTATTGATGCTAGTTCACTCGCATTTGACTTACGAGTATTGTTCACTGCTAGTATGTTGTCCCTTGCCGTTTAACCAGTTAACAAAAAATACCATAACGATTACTTACTGATATAAAGATCTTTATTAATTGTTAATCGCCTATTTGGAACGTCGATTCATTTCAGTGGTATCGGAGTTGTTATCACAGTCTTCTTTGTATGGTAAGGACATGGTCTCAAACTAGCAACTCCCGAGACATGGAGAACCAGGATAACGAGAATGTCAAAAACCAAGCGGAAAGCCATGTAGCGGGAACCCGTACCTATTCTGAAGCAGTGGCAGATACTGTAGCTAGAGAGGCTGCAAATGAGGCAGCTGCTATTGCCGCAGTCGCAGCACAGCAAGCTGAGGAGGAAAGAGCCAAATTAGCTGAACAATTAGCAAAGGCTGCTGAAGATACAGAAAGGAGGGAAGGGCAGCCCGCTAACGAGCGCACGGTTGAAGAACTTATGGCATCCAGGGCCAATGTTCTGAACCCACCTCCTGCTGTACAACTCAATGTACCCCTAGGTCAAATACGTGACCGGCTGAATGCGGCAGGAATTGTTGCTGCAGGACGAGAGGGACTGTTGAGGACACTACTCAGCGAGTAGATGCCAATGATGCTGCTGCATTTGCTAGACTACCACCCCAGAGTGTAGACTTGGGAGCATTGTTTGTTCAAATGCAGTCGCAAATGGCGACCATGTATCAGTCCCAACAGGAGGACAAAAGAATCATAATGTCCCTACTGCGGGACAGAGACCAACTGGGGTCTCAAACCACTGGTGGTGGTGGCAGAGGGCCTAGTAAGCCCAAGCCGAAACCTCCCCAAGACTATGATCCTAAGGGAAACAGAAAATATTACCTGATCAAGTTTCTCGCGGATGTTGAGCAGTGTGGAGAACTACCCAGAACTGCAAGACTACGAGAAGGTCAGGCACACCGGTGCGCTACTGAAAGGCGGTGCCGCAGACGGGTGGCTTTACTGGAAAGGAGAGCCTAAGGCTCAGCAACTCGGTGACCCCACATCGGTAGAGTTTGTCGAGAAGTTGCATGAGAAGTTTGATGTCATCAACCAGCAGGAGAAAGCTATCTATGCGATGATCTCCCTGACACTGAAGCAGACCACTTCAGTTGCTGAGTTTGCTCAAAAGTTCCAGGAGAACATGATGAAACAGCCAGACTTGCCAGAACGGTATAGGATAGCATACTTCAGGAATGGCTTGAAATCCGAAGTCTCTGGTCATTTCGCTGAAAAGAAGTATGTGAAACTGGTTGACTTGATCCAGGATGCTGATGCTTGGGATCAGCAGCAGTTCAATCACAAGCGCCAGAGTAATGCTTTGGTGTCTAAGGTTGTCAAGAAGCCCCACGGTTCCTACAATGCAATTGAAGAAGACCAGGCTGAGGATGATCAGGGTGACAAATATGGGTATGAATGCAATGCTATGCAGTTTAGAGGGAGAGGTGGTTTGTCTTGAGGCGGCTATGGAAGAGGTGGTGGTAGGACTAAGCCGAGACCAGCCTCAGCAAAATTGATTTGCTTCGATTGCCAACAGCCAGGTCACTTCAGAGAGCAGTGTCTAGACAAGCACCTTCCGAAGGTCGAGAGATGAAATGAATCGACTTACCAAATAGGCGATTAACAATTAATAAAGATCTTTATATCAGCAAGTAATCTTATGGTATTTCCGTTAACTAGTTAAACGGCAAAGGACAATACACTAGCAGGGAATAATACTCGTAAGTCAAATGCGAGTAAACTAGCATCAATGATGCAAATCAGTAAACTCATACATAAGCAAGGTTAGAACACAGTGCGTATCAATGGCTTCTCGCCTTGGATTCAGATCTCTCTCAGTAAGCTGTACAAGAGAGTTGGCCTCGTTTCCGAATGCCGAACTCGAGAGCAATGCCTAGCATATGTACATGGAATGAGTTTACTGTTCAACGGTCAGTGCGATGGCACCGCCTACCCGAGAGTTAACCACGTTGGTAGGACCTCGGTTAACCAAATCCACCGCCATCTCCCATCATCCCGAATAGCCATTCATCATAGGGATGTCATCTGGCTATTCATCGAGCGTATCGCACTTAGATGCATATCAAGGCAGTTCGCTGCTACCGAGTACGGAAGTCAGCTGGCTGTCAAAGAATGTGTCAGCAAGCTGACTTATATGGACTTTCAGCCTGCTGCTTTCGACTGAGTCAGCAAACTGATAATTATGTAAAGTCCAGCAGACTGACTATTAACTAAAGTTCAGCAGGCTGAACTTAATTAACTATTATATTTAAATGAATATTATATCCACTAATATACTGATTCATTACAATCCCTCCAACTTAACTTGTTGTCGCCTCGACAACATTAAACTGCAGAAATTTTAAATAAGGGAACTGAACCTGACCAGCCTCCCTTACTGACTGCCTCTTCAGCGTGTCACCTTAAGGGGTTGTTCCTGGGGCTTCAGGGTCAGGAGACGGAGATCTGGACCTAGATCTGGACAGCCCTCTAGGTCTGTCAGCTGGCCTTCTAAAGAACCCTGTTTGCTCTAAAGTTGGCCCTCGAGGAGAACGGAGGATGGTGGCCTGCTCTTCAACCACTTGGGTGTTGATTCCCACATAGACAGGCATTCCAGTAGGATGCTGAAATACATTGGCTAGAGGTACATGCCCCTGAGCGGAGGGGGAGGCTGGCATACCTCTGGCCCACCCGCGTGTCCCTCTTCTGGCACCCCTGTCCTCTGGGGATTTCTGTCTGTGTCTGCTGCCCAGTACAGTCAGATCAGCTTCTTCCCCTGCTTGGGCAGGTGGGCTGGGGGAGCGAGCGCGGGGTCCAGTTGTCGCCATAACGGGGATCACATTCCACACACCTGATCGTGGTTCTTTAGGAAGTGCCACTGCCTGTCCCTGGGTATCCTGAGTACCTGCTGCTGATGCTTCTCCTCTGCCTTGTTCTTCTTCCTCATCCTCCTCATCCTCCTCCTCGGAGAGAGTAGGGGTCTCGTCCACTAAGTCGTCCTGCTCCCTAGTAGACATGGAGTAGTCTACCGACCTCCCTTTCTTAGGGCGCGCTGGAGGTTGCTTGGCCTTCAGCCTACTGATATCTATCCGGCCTGCATTCTTTGCCCATTTGACAAAGGCATGCTTTCCCTTAGAGAAGTAGTCTCTTCCCCTCCTCCTATGTTCCTTGGTCTCTGCATTCATATTGCTCAGGCATCCATTCAGCCTGGGGTCCCAAGGGGCAATGTGAGGTGGTAGGATGAGATAGCCGTCTAGGCCATAGTGGAAGTCATCCGGTTGGGCTCGGTCACACTCCTGCTTCTTATTTGTGACGGTCATCCACCTCCAGTCTGTTGGCTGCTGGTAGTACTGGGGTCCGTGCTCAGCCTTCCTCAGTTTACACGGGAACCAGTGGGGAGAGAACATCTGCTGTCCTGCTTCCCTGGCCAAGTACTCCCAGCTCCTTCTCTCAACTTCATTGTAAGCTGGCAGGAGTGTGAGGTAGAATACCGTATCCTTAAAGCTATCGGGCCGCATGCTCACCATCCGGATGAGTCTCTGATCTCCCACTATTCCCGGTATGGGGACCGGCTTGTCCTCTGAATCATCTGCGAGATACCGGGCCTGCTCTGCTGTATAGCCCACCATCTTAGCATAATCTTCGTAAAGGACCACGCCGGTGTGTGTCTCGATGTACCTGTCCAGTGCTGTAGCTCCTTCCTTCTGTAGCAGTGTTGTCTGTTCCAGCCTGTTGATCTCCTGGGCTGCCAGCAATGCTTCCTTCAGGTTATCGAAGTTTTGGCCACCCACCACAGTATACCTGTAAGTGGCCAAGCTCTTCTGTCTGTCCGCTTCAATCTTTTTTCTTTTCTCCTCTTCTGCCGCTGCCGCTTCTTCTTGCTGTTTCTTCTGTCTCTCCTCCTCAGCCTTCCTGAGGTTTTCCGCTTCCTGATCCTTCTTCCTCTGTGCCTCTTCTGCCGCCTCTTGTTGTTTGCGGACCCTTTCTTGTTCTCTCCTGGTGAGGGACGTCGCCGCCAGCTCCTTCTGGTATTGCTCCATTGTCCTCCTGGCTTCTTCTGCCTTGCGCTTTCTGTCCTCCTTTTGTGTGGTGGGCGCCATCCTGCACATGTAACCAGGGCACAAGTTAGTAGGATATGGACCTTTGTCATAGGGATTGCAGGAAGTATGTTAGTATTTAGTATAGTGGCTTCGCTGCTGTTTACCTTACAGGATGATTGCTAAAAGTTGACGTAGTTGCGATGCGCTACACATAAACGTATGAGTGTGTTTTTATCGCTCTCGCTCACTAACTGTCATATATTTTCCCCTCCAACTTAAATGGAGACAGGACCGCCTGTCACCTTCCCGTGTCAACTGAAATGACAGTTATGGAGGGACTCCAGCGGCCCGAAGGTGGAACCGTGTCAACGCCCCTTTGGCATTGGTCAAGTGGTCCTTAAACTCCCAAGTGTCCCCAGAGGCATCGTAACCCTTCCATCGAATGAGGTATTTCATGACATATTTAGACGATCGACGGACCGAGCGAGCGTCTAAAATCTCATCGACCTCATATTCCTCAGGGTCGCCGTCCCGGACAGCGGGGACCGGTCCCGGTTGGACAGGGAACCGACCTGTGAACAGTGTATCACCTTTGATGTACGGTTCCAGGAAGGAGACATTAAAGACCGGGTGCCCCTTGTATTCAGCTGACATGTTCAGTTTGTAAGCATTCTGACCGACACGACGGACCACCGAATATGGACCGACCCAGACAGGGCCAAGCTTTTTCTTGACCACACCAGGGAGGTACAGGTGCTGAGAATGCAGTTTGACTAAATCCCCCTTGGAAAATGTCAGTTCCCGACGGTGTTGATTAGCGTATTTTTGTTGGTTTTCTTGGGCCGTGTGCAAGTTTCGTTGGACTTCTGACAGGGTGTCAGCAAACTCCTGAGTTAACTGGAGGGAGACCGGGTTGTCAATCCCTTCAGGGTGAGTTAAAGATTCCCCTAGCACATCTAGAGGAGACTTAGGGACTCTACCCAGGCTGAGTTCAAAAGGAGTTTTGCCCGTTGACGCGTGCACCGCACTGTTGACCGCAAACTGAATTTGAGGCAACAGGTCATCCCAATTATCTTGTTTTTGGTTAATATATGCTCTCAGCACCTCCTGCAGAACTCGGTTAGTTCTTTCAGTCTGCCCATCAGTCTGAGGGTGGTTTGCTGTGCTGAGCAGCTGTTTGACTCCCATTAACCCCATTAAAGCTCTCCAGAACTTAGAGGTGAATTTTGAGTCTCTGTCTGAGATGATATTAGAAGGGAGCCCATGTTGGCATACTACATGGTTGTAAAACTGTCTCGCTGTTTCGAGTGCAGTCACTTTGACAGTTGTGGGGATAAAAATGACCATTTTTGTCAGTTTATCCACGACTACCAGTATTGAATCATGCCCGTTGGCAGTTCTTGGTAGTGAGACCACCCAGTCCATGGATATAGTTTCCCAGCGTCCCGCTGGGATGGGTAGCGGTTGCAAGAGACCTCCGGGTGGTGTGTGCCGAGACTTATTTCTCTGACACTGGTCACAGGACTTGACATATTTCAAGACCTCCCGGGGTAACCCCTCCCAATGATAATGTTTTGCCAGTTTGCCAACAGTTTTGGCCTGCCCCAAATGTCCACCCAGGAGACTGTCATGAGCTTGACTCAGTAAGAGAGACCTTATTTCCAAATTATTAGGAATGACCAGCTTCAGCCTGCCTGAAGTGGTTTCAGTCACCCAGACCCCTCCCTTGAGCTTATACCCGAGTGCGGTAGCACGACACATACCAGTAGTGGGGCTGGGCTCAAATGTTGGGTCAGAAAGGTAGGCTTTCCTAAGTTGTTCAAGGAAGGACTTTTTCACCTTTAGTGAAGTGAGTGCACACAGGACTTTATCTACAGCATGCTGACTAAAGTTCCTTTCTTGCAAGTCAGGTCTTCTAGAGAGTGCATCAGCAGGATTCAACTTCCCTGGTTTGTAGTCGATCTGGACTTGGAACTGCTCCAGCATCTGGCTCCAGCGGTTCTCCCTCCTCGACAGCTTGGACTTCTTCTGAAAGTGGGTCAGAGCTAGATGATCTGTAATCACCTTAAAAGCTTTACCATGTAAGTATGCTCTCCACTGTTTGAGTACATGAATGATAGCTAGCAGCTCTTTATCATGCACTGAGTAATTAATCTCCGCTGGATTAAATTTCATAGACTCATACAACACAGGATGCCACTCCTGCCGTACCTTACCATCCTTTGTGGTTTTGTCAGCAGGCTGCAACAAAATAGCACCCATGGCAAAATCAGAGGCATCAGTAACCACCTGCACCGGTTTGCTGGGGTCATACACGGCTAGCACTGGGGCAGAACAAAGGGCATCTTTAAGGGTCTGGAAGGCAGCCTGCTGCTCTTCCCCCCACACATACCCGATGTCTTTCTTAGTAAGGTCAGTCAGTTTACTGGCCTTTGTGGAATAATTCTCAATAAATCTCCTATAGTAGTTAGCCAACCCGAGGAAGGATCTAACTTCAGAGACAGACTGTGGTACTGGCCAGTCCCTTATGGTCTGGACTTTCTTAGGATCCACACTGATGCCCTCTTTACTGACAACGTGGCCTAAGAATTCAATACTTTCCTTAAAGAAATCACACTTGCTCATTTTAGCATACAAGTGATTTTTCCGCAGAGTGTCCAGCACTTTCTTTAAGTGTTCAGTGTGCTGAGCTTCATCTTTAGAGAAAATTAAAATATCATCCAGGAAAACTTGCACAAACTTATCCAAATAAGGTCTGAAAATGTCATTCATAGCACCCATAAAGGTAGCAGGAGCATTAGTCAGTCCAAATGGCATCACGTTGAACTCATAGTGTCCATAACGTGTGCGGAAAGCAGTCTTGTGTTCATCCCCCTCAGCAATTCTGATTTGATGATAACCACTCTTGAGATCTATCTTACTGAACACCTTAGCGCCAGACAGGGTATCAAGCAAGTCCTCGATTCTGGGTAAAGCATACTTGTTCTTTACTGTAATTCTGTTCAGGGCTCTGTAATCCACACACATCCGCATACTGCCATCCTTTTTCTTAACAAATAGGATAGGTGCGCCGTACGGTGATTTACTGGGAGAAATGTAACCATTTTCCTCCAGCTCTGCAATCTGTGTTTTCAACTCCTCACTCTCCAAATAAGACAAGCCATACGTGCGTTGCCAGGGTGGCTGGCTACCAGGTAATAAATCAATCCTATGATCTACTTCCCGCTTAGGGGGTAGTCCTGGAGGCATATTAAACACATCCGTGTACTGAGCAACAATGTTTGCAGCAGTAGGGTGTTCCGGAGGGTGTACCTTTTTCTCAACCACTTCTTCAGGTTGAGGAGGTACCTCTCTTAGCAGCAGACAGAACATTCTGTCTTCCTTCTGGTTCCAGCTTTTGACGAACTCCATTGCATTCAGCAACTTGCATCCTTCTGGAAGCCTCTTCTTTTCCTTCATTTGCCATCCACACAGGACAAGAGGAAGAGCACTGGTGGGTGCCAAGTCAGTCTGCCCATCACTGGCTCCTCTCACTTTAACTGTACCTCTGCTCCAACACACTTCAGCTTGATGTCTATTAAGCCAGGACCTGCCTAGCACGAGATCATAAAAGCCAGTGTTGAGTACCTCAAATGTAAGCGTTTCAGTTAGAACTGCAATGCCAGAACCTAACTGGACCTCAATAGGCTTGGTTATAACTCCTCCCGGGATACTTGAGGCATCTCCAAGGAATATTTTTCTATTCCCTTGGGTGACAGTAGGCAGCCTTAGCCGCTTAACTAAGTCCTTGTGGATAAAAGTATGTGACGCCCCTCCGTCAACAAATGCCCTCACCTTCCTACCTGCAATCATGCAATGCAGTAGGATAGGGGGGACTGTCTTTTCCTGACTTTCGCATTGTTCTCCTGACGTAGCAAAGAAATGTTGGACATCAGGTGGAACAAGAGCATCCAGAGTGTGCACTCTCTGGACGTCTATATTGCTGATGGTCTCCTTTATCTGGTTGTCAGGCATGCATAGTGAATCCAGTTCAGCAGGACCCATAATACCTGCTACGAGGGCAGCTAGTGACGACTCACTATCTCTAGCATCCTCACAGTCAGTAGACTGGATTACTGACTGTTGCTGTCTTTTAAAGGCTGGTCTTTTCTCTCGACCTTAGGCAGGTGCTTGACCGGACACTGTTCTCTGTAGTGGCCTTTCTGCTGACAATGGTAGCAAGTAGATTTTGCTGAGGCTGGTCTCGGCTTAGTCCTACCACCACCCCTTCCATAGCCACCTCGAGAGGGACCACCTCTACCTCTAGACTGAATAGCATTGTACTCATACTCATATTCATCACCCTGATTATCCTCAGCCTGGTCTCCTTCAACTGCATTGTAGGAACCGTGGGGCTTTTTGACAATCTTAGACACCAAAGCGTTACTCTGGCGCTTGTGATTGAACTGCTGCTGATCCCAGGCGTCAGCATCCTGGATCAAGTCAGCCAGTTTCTCATACTTTTTCTCAGCAAAATGACCAGAGACCTCGGATTTCAAGCCATACCTGAAGTATGCTATCCTATACCGTTCTGGCAAATCAGGCTGCTTCATCATGTTCTCTTGGAACTTTTGAGCAAACTCAGCAACTGAAGTGGTCTGCTTCAGTGTCAGGGAGATCATCGCATAGATAGCTTTCTCCTGCTGGTTGATGACATCAAACTTCTCATGCAACTTCTCGACAAACTCTACCCACGTAGGGTCACCGAGTTGCCGAGCCTTACGCTCTTCCTTCCAGTAAAGCCACCAGTCTGCGGCACTGCCTTTCAGTAGCGCACCGGTGTGCCTGACCTTCTCGTAATCTTGCAGTTCTGGGTAGTTCTCCAGCCACTGCTCAACATCCGCGAGAAACTTGATCAGGTAATATTTTCTGTTTCCCTCAGGATCATAGTCCTGGGGAGGTTTCGGCTTGGGCTTACTAGGCCCTCGGCCACCACCACTAGTGGTGTGAGACCCCAGTTGGTCTCTGTCCCGGAGTAGGGACATTATGATTCTTTTGTCCTCCTGCTGGGACTGATACATGGTCGCCATTTGCGACTGCATCTGAACGAACAATGCTCCCAAGTCTACATTTTGGGGTGGTAGATTAGCAAATGCAGCAGCAGCATTGGCATCTACTCGCTGAGTAGTGTCCTCAACAATCCCTCTTGCTCCTGCAGCAGCAATTCCTGCCGCATTCAGCCGGTCACGTATTTGACCTAGGGGTACATTGAGTTGTACGGCAGGAGGTGGGTTCAGAACATTGGCCCTTGATGCCATAAGTTCTTCAACAGTGCGCTCGTCAGCTGGCTGTCCTTCCCTCCTTTGTATATCTTCAGCGGCCTTTGCTACTTGTTCAGCTTCTAGTCTGGCTATCTCCTCCTCAGCTTGCTGAGCTGCGACTGAGGCAATAGCAGCTGCCTCATCTGCAGCCTCCCTAGCTGCAGTATCCGCTACTGCTTCCGAATAGGTACGGTTTCCCGCTACATGGCTTTCCGCCTGGTTTTTGACATTCTCGTTATCCCGGTTCTCCATGTCTCGGGAGTTGCTAGTTTGAGGCCTTGTCCTTACCATACAAAGAAGACTGTGATAACTGCTTTCATACCACTGAAATGAATCGACTTACCAAATAGGCGATTAACAATTTATAAAGATCTTTATATCAGCAAGTAATCTTTATGGTACTTTCCGTTAAATGTTTAAACGGCAAAAGAACAACGCACTAGCAGTGAATAATACTCGTCAGTCAAATGAGAGTAAACTAGCATCAATAATGAAAATTAGTAGACTCATACATAAGCAAGGTTAGAAGACAGTGCGTATCAATGGCTTCTCGCCTTGGATTCAGATCTCTCTCAGTAAGCTGTACAAGAGAGTTGGCCTCGTTTCCGAATGCCGAACTCGAGGGCAATGCCTAGCATATGTACATGGAATGAGTTTACTGTTCAACGATCAGTGCGATGGCACCGCCTACCCGGGAGTTAACCACGTTGGTAGGACCTCGGTTAACCAAATCCACCGCCATCTCCCATCATCCCGAATAGCCATCCATCATAGGGATGTCATCTGGCTATTCATCTAGCATATCGCACTTAGATGCATGTCAAGGCAGTTCGCTGCTACCGAGTACGGAAGTCAGCTTGCTGTCAAAGAATGTGTCAGCAAGCTGACTTATATGGACTTTCAGCCTGCTGCTTTTTACTGAGTCATTAAACTGATAATTATGTAAAGTCCAGCAGACTGACTACTAACTAAAGTTCAGCAGGCTGAACTTAATTAACTATTATATTTAAATGAATATTATAACCACTAATATACTGATTCATTACAGTGACCCTACGTGGGTAGAGTTTGTCAAGAAGTTGCATGAGAAGTTTGACGTCATCAACCAGCAAGAGAAAGCTATCTATGCGATGATCTCCCTGACACTGAAGCACACCACTTCAGTTGCTGAGTTTGCTCAAAAGTTCCAGGAGAACATGATGAACCAGCCAAACTTGCCAGAGCGGTATAGGATTGCATACTTCAGGTCTGGCTTGAAATCCGAAGTCTCTAAACATTCTGCTGAAAAGAAGTATGAGAAACTGGCTGACTTGATCCAGGATGCTGACGCCTGGGATCAGCAGCAGTTCAATCACAAGCGCCAGAGTAACGCTTTGGTGTCTAAGATTGTCAAAAAGCCCCACGGTTCCTACAATGCA
>WELA01013263.1:0-10490 GCA_009602735.1 Mesotaenium endlicherianum | reverse complement strand
TAATCCAGTCTACTGACTGTGAGGATGCTAGAGATAGTGAGTCGTCACTAGCTGCCCTCGTAGCAGGTATTATGGGTCCTGCTGAACTGGATTCACTATGCATGCCTGACAACCAGATAAAGGAGACCATCAGCAATATAGACGTCCAGAGAGTGCACACTCTGGATGCTCTTGTTCCACCTGATGTCCAACATTTCTTTGCTAAGTCAGGAGAACAATGCGAAAGTCAGGAAAAGACAGTCCCCCCTATCCTACTGCATTGCATGATTGCAGGTAGGAAGGTGAGGGCATTTGTTGACGGAGGGGCGTCACATACTTTTATCCATAAGGACTTAGTTAAGCGACTAAGGCTGCCTACTGTCAGCCAAGGGAATAAAAATATATTTCTTGGAGATGCCTCAAGTATCCCGGGAGGAGTTATATCCAAGCCTATTGAGGTCCAGTAAGGTTCTGGCATTGCAATTCTAACTGAAACGTTTACATTTGAGGTACTCAACAGTGGCTTTTATGATCTCGTGCTAGGCAGGTCCTGGCTTGACAGACATCGAGCTGAAGTGTGTTGGAGCAGAGGTACAGTTAAAGTGAGAGGAGCCAGTGATGGGCAAACTAACTTGGCACCCGCCAGTGCTCTTCCTCTTGTCCTGTATGGATGGCAACTGAAGGAAAAGAAGAGGTTTCCAGAAGGCTGCAAGTTGCGGAATGCAATGGAGTTCCTCGAAAGCTGGAACCAGATGGACGACATAATGTTTTATCTGCTGCTAAAAGAGGTACCTCCTCAACCTGAAGAAGTGGTGGAGAAAAAGGTAAGCCCTCCGGAGCACCCTACTGTTGCAAAAATTGTTGCTCAGTACACGGATGTATTTAATGTGCCTCCAGGACTACCCCCGAAGAGTGAAGCAGATCATAGGATTGATTTCTTACCTGGGAGTCAGCCACCCTGGCAACGCACTTATGGCTTGTCTTATGTTGAGAGCGAGGAGTTGAAAACACAGATTGCAGAGCTTGAGAAAAATGGTTGTATTTCCCCCAGTAAATCACCTTACGACGCACCCATCCTATTTGTTAAGAAAAAGGATGGCAGTCTGCGGATGTGTGTGGATTACAGAGCTCTGAACAGAATTACAGCAAAGAAGAAGTATGCTTTATCCAGTTTTGAGGACTTGCTTGATACCCTGTCTGGAGCTAAGGTGTTCAGTAAGATAGATCTCTAGAGTGATTATCATCAAATCCGAATTGCTGAGGGGGATGAACACAAGACTGCCTTCCGCACACGTTATGGACACTATGAGTTCAACGTGATGCCATTTGGACTGACTAATGCTCCTGCGACCTTCATGGGTGCTATGAATGACATTTTCAGACCTTATTTGGATAAGTTTGTGCAAGTTTTCCTGGATGATATTTTAATGTTCTCTAAAGATGAAGCTCAGCACGGTGAACACTTAAAGACAGTCATGGACACTCTGAGAAGAAATCACTTATATGCTAAAATGAGCAAGTGTGATTTCTTTAAGGAAAGTATTGAATTCTTAGGCCACGTTGTCAGTAAAGAGGGCATCAGTGTGGATCCTAAGAAAGTCCAGACCATAAGGGACTGGCCAGTACCACAGTCTGTCTCTGAAATTAGATCCTTCCTCGGGTTGGCTAACTACTATAGGAGATTTATTGAGAATTATTCTACAAAGGCCAGTAAACTGACTGACCTTACTAAGAAAAACATAGGGTATGTGTGGGGGGAAGAGCAGCAGGCTGCCTTCTAGACCCTTAAAGATGCTCTTTGTTCTGCCCCAGTGCTAGCCGTGTATGACCCTAGCAAACTTGTGCAGGTGATTACTGATGCCTCTGATTTTGCCATGGGTGCTATTTTGTTGCAGTTTGTNCAGCCTGTTGACAAAACCACAAAGAATGGTAAGGTACGGCAGGAGTGGCATCCTGTGTTGTATGAGTCTATGAAATTTAATCCAGCGGAAATTAATTACTCAGTGCATGATAAAGAGCTGCTAGCTATCATTCATGTACTCAAACAGTGGAGAGCATACTTACATGGTAAAGCTTTTAAGGTGATTATAGATCATCTAGCTCTGACCCACTTTCAGAAGAAGTCCAAGCTGTCGAGGAGGGAGAACCGCTGGAGCCAGATGCTGGAGCAGTTCCAAGTCCAGATCGACTACAAACCAGGGAAGTTGAATCCTGCTGATGCATCTCTAGAAGACCTGACTTGCAAGAAAGGAGCTTTAGCCAGCATGCTGTAGATAAAGTCCTGTGTGCACTCACTTCACTAAAAGTGAAAAAGTCCTTCCTTGAACAACTTAGGAAAGCCTACCTTTCTGACCCAACATTTGAGCCCAGCCCCACTACTGGTGTGTGTCGTGCTACTGCACTCGGGTATAAGCTTAAGGGAGGGGTCTGGGTGACTGAAACCACTTTAGGCAGGTTGAAGCTGGTCATTCCTAATAACTTGGAAATAAGGTCCCTTTTACTGAGTCAAGCACATGACATTTTACTGGGTGGGCATTTGGGGCAGGCCAAAACTGTTGGCAAACTGGCAAAACATTATCATTGGGAGGGATTACCTCGGGAGGTTTTGAAATACGTTAAGTCCTGTGACCAGTGTCAAAAGAATAAGTCTAGGCACACACCACCGGGGGGCCTCTTACAACCGCTGCCCATCCCAGCTGGCCGCTGGGAAACAATATCCATGGACTGGGTGGTCACACTGCCACGAACTGCCAATGGGCATGACTCGATACTAGTAGTCGTGGATAAACTGACAAAAATGGTCATTTTCATCCCCACAACTGTCAAAGTAACTGCACTCGAAACAGCGAGACAGTTCTACAACCATGTAGTATGCCAACATGGGCTACCCTCTAATATCATCTCAGACAGAGACTGGAAATTTACCTCTAAGTTTTGGAGGGCTTTAATGGGGTTAATGGGAGTCAGGCAGCTGCTCAACACAGCAAACCACCCTCAGACTAATGGGCAGACTGAAAGAACTAACCGAGTTCTGCAAGAGGTACTGAGAGCCTATATTAACCAAAAACAAGATAATTGGGATGACCTGTTACCTCAGATCCAGTTTGCGGTCAACAGTGCAGTGCACGCGTCTTTAACTCACCCTGAAGGGATTGACAATCCGGTCTCCCTCCAGTTAACTCAGAAGTTTGCTGACACCCTGTAAGAAGTCCAATAGAATCTGCACAAAGCCCAAGAAAACCAACAAAAGTACGCTAATCAGCACCGTCGAGAACTGACCTTTTCTAAAGGCTATTTGGTCAAACTGCATTCTCAACACCTGTACCTCCCTGGTGTGGTCAAGAAAAAGCTTGGTCCTGTCTGGGGCGGTCCATATTCGGTGGTTCGCCGTGTCGGTCAGAATGCTTACAAACTGAACATGTCAGCAGAATACAAGGGTCACCCGGTCTTTAATGTCTCCTTCCTGGAACCATACATCAAAGGGGACACACTGTTTACAGGTCGGTTACCTGTCCAACCGGGACCGGTCCCCGCTGTCCGGGACGGTGACCTTGAGGAATATGAGGTTGAGGAGATTTTAGACGCGCGCTGGGCCCGTCGATCGGTCAAATATGTCATGAAGTACCTCCTTCGATGGAAGGGTTACGATGCTTCTGGGGACACTTGGGAATTTAAGGACCATTTGACCAATGCCAAAGGGGCGTTGAAACGGTTCCACCTTCGGGCGGCTGGAGCCCCTCTATAACGGTCATTTTAGTTGACACGGGACGGTGACAAGAGGTCCTGTCCCCATTTAAGTTGGAGGGGAAAATATATGACAGTTAGTGTGCGAGAGCGAGAAAGGGACAGTTAGGTGAACCTTAAGTGTCAGCATAGTGACAGATCGGACAGCCTGGCCCACATAAAGCACCTTGGGCGGAAGGAAAAAGGGCCTCGCACAGCGATACATCACTTAACGCACCTTAAAACACATGCATACGTTTATGTCTAGCGCATCGCAACTACGTCAACTCCTAGCAATCACCCTGTAAGGTAAACAGGAGCGAATCCACCATACTAATACGAACTTACTTCCTTCCTGCAATTCCTATGACAAAGGTCAATATCCTACTAACTTGTGCCCTGATTACATGTGCAGGATGGCTCCCACCACACAAAAGGAGGACAGAAAGCGCAAGGCAGAAGAAGCCACGAGGACAATGGAGCAATACCAGAAGGAGCTGGCGGCGACGTCCCTCACCAGGAGAGAACAAGAAAGGGTCCGCAGACAACATGAGGCGGCAGAAGAAGCACAAAGAAAGAAGGATCAGGAAGCGGAAGACCTCAAGAAAGCTGAGAAGGAGAGACAGAAGAAACACCAAGAAGTAGCGGCAGTGGCAGAGGAGGATAGAAGGAAAAAGGCTGAAGCGGACAGGCAGAAGAGCTTGGCCACTTACAGATATACTGTGGTGGGTGGCCAAAACTTTGATAACCTGAGGGAAGCATTGCTGGCAGCCCAGGAGATTAACAAGCTGGAACAGACAACACTGCTACAGAGGGAAGGAGCTGCAGCACTGGATAGGTACATTGAGACACACACTGGTATGGTCCTCTACGAAGATTATGCCAAGATGGTGGGCTATACAGCAGAGCAGGCCCGGTACCTTGCTAATGATTCAAAGAACCAGCCGGTCTCAATACCGGGAATAGTGGAAGATCAGATTCTCATCAGGATGGTGAGCATACGGCCCGATAGCTTTAAGGATACGATATTCTACCTCACACTACTGTTATCTTACAATGGAGTTGAGAGGAGGAGCTGGGAGTACTTGGCCAGGGAAGTAGGACAGCAGATGTTCTCTCCCCACCGGTTCCCGTGTAAACTGAGGAAGGCTGAGCATGGAACCCAGTATTACCAGCAGCCAACAGACTGGAGGTGGATGACCGTCACAAACAAAAAGCAGGAGCGTGACCGAGCCCAACCACATGACTTCCACTATGGCCTAGACGGCTACCTCATCCTACCACCTCGCATTGCCCCTTGGGACCCCACGCTGAATGGCTGCCTGAGCAATATGAATGCAGAGACCAAAGAGCACAGGAGGAGGGGGAGAGACTACTTCTCTAAGGGAAAGCATGCCTTTGTCAAATGGGCGAAGAATGCAGGCCATATAATTATCAGCAGACTGAAGGCCAAGCAACCTCCTGCGCGCCCTAAGAAAGGGAGGTCAGTACACTACTCCATGTCTATCAGGGAGCAGGACGACTTAGTGGACGAGACTCCTACTCTCTCAGAGGAGAAAGATGAGGAGGATGAGGAAGAAGAACAAGGCAGAGGAGAAGCATCAGGACCTGGTACTCAGGACACCCAGGGGCAGGCAAGAGCAGGGATTCCTCAGGAGCCAAGATCAGGATTATGGCATTTGACCCCGGCCATGAAGGTAATCGAACAGCGCACTCGCTCCCCCAGCCCACCTGCCCAAGCAGGGGACGAAGCTGATCTGACTGTACTTGGCAGCAGACAAAGGCAGAAATCCCCAGAGGACAGGGGTGCCAGAAGAGGGACACGCGGGGTGGCCAGACGTATGCCGGCCTCTCCCTTCGCTCAGGGGCATGTACCTCTTGCCAATGTATTTCAGCACCCTACTGGAATGCCTGTCTATGTGGGGATCAACACCCAAGTGGTTGAAGAGCAGGCTACCATCCTTCGTTCTCCTCAAGGCCCAACTTTAGAACAAACGGGGTTCTTTAGAAGGCCAGCTGACAGACCTAGAGGGCTGTCCAAATCTAGGTTCAAATCTCAGTCTCCTGATCCTGAAGGCCCAGGATCAACCCCCTAGGTGACAGGCTGAAGAGGCAGTCAGTGGGGGAGGCTGGTCAGGTTCAGTTCCCTGATTATAGACTTTTGCAGTTTAATGTTGTCAAGGCAACCACAAGTTAAGTTAGAGGGATTGTCATGAATCAGTATATTAGTAGATATAATATTCATTTAAATATAATAGTTAATTAAGTTCAGCCTACTGAACTTTATGTAGTATTGAGTCTGCTGGACTTTATATAATTATCAATTTAAGGGCTCAGCCGGAAGCAGCAGGCTGAAGCCAACTTAAGTCAGCTTGCTGATACATTCTTTGACAGCCAGCTGACTTCCGTACTCGGTAGCAGCGAATTGCCTCGATATGCATCTAAGAGTGGTATGCAAGATGAATGGCCAGATGACATCCCCATGATGGATGGCGATTCGGGATGATAGGAGATGGTGGTGGATTTGGTTAATCGAGGTCCTATTAACGTGGTTAACTCCCGGGTAGGCGGTGCCATCGCACTGGCCGCTGAACAGTAAACTCATTCTATGTACATATGCTAAGCATTGCTCTCGAGTTCGGCATTCGGAAACGAGGCCAACTCTCTGGTACAACTTACTGAGAGAGAGCTGAATCCAAGGCGAGAAGCCATTGATACGCACTGTCTTCCAACCTTGCTTATGTATGAGTTTACTGATTGCATTATTGATGCTAGTTTACTTGCATTTGACTTACGAGTATTATTCACTGCTAGTGTGTTGTCCTTTGCTGTTAAATCAATTAACAAAAAATACCATAAAGATTACTTGCTGATATGAAGATCTTTATTAATTGTTAATCGCCTATTTGGTAAGTCGATTCATTTCAGAGAGAGAGTCACAGAGGATTGCAGCGGTACGAGTGGGTGGAGAAGAATCAAAAAAGGGAAATCAAGGGAGGACACAAAGTCTGAACACCCAAGTAAGCAAGAATGAAAGTCCCCCCTCCCCAAAAAAATAGTCCATTTTTCATGACTAGAGCAATGCCTAAAGTGGCATAGAGAAGAGTGTACTGCCATTCAGACCCTTTCACCATAAAGCTCTATCCATGAATAACCCGATCTCAAGCCAGCGTATTACACCCCTCCATTTGGAAGTGTAGATAGCTTGCTATGAGATAAAGACAACCGGCCCCATTAGCAAGTTCCTCCAATACCAAAGAGTTGCTTAGTTAGCTGACTCTACCAACGCATGCATACAATAACTTATACTAGTCATTCCTAGGGAGACATACACCAAAATGACAACCACCAAATAGTGAGAGTCAATAATCCAAGTGAAAAGGGAACAGAAACAACCAACTGTATCATAGTTCTGATGTTTCAGGATACTTCTTCCTTCAGGCCTTACTTCCTGAAGTTGCCCAGAGGACAGGTGGGAAAGCGTCACGTGGCAACGTCCAGCATACCAAGTCCTCGGCCTCTCTCCATAAACCCAAGCCCTTAACCCCTTTAACCACATTAGGTCAAATAATCCAGCAGACTGACTTAACCTAAGTCAGCAATTACATAAGACCCGCATCCATAAATCTCAGCACACTGACTAAACTCATCTTAAGCTTAAACCCCAAGCTCCTACGATCCCATCAAGTACCACAAAAGCACCGTCTCACACATAGCATTTGAGCACAAGGCACATACCCTAAACCCTCCAAGCACAAATCAATGTGGCAAACGAGAGAAGCACACAATGTCACAGCCACGGTTGGAAGTAGGGGGTATTTGTAGGATGCCATTGTTGATGCCGAAGCCTCTTAACATAGAAGTTGCAGCATGCTGAAGCTTGTGGACGACGTAGTGCACTTGGACCGTGGCGAGGATAACCTGTCGTCAATCCATACTTGGAAACTTAAGTTAGTAAATCATGTGTGCACGTACTGTCCCAATTGCTCAACCTATGCAACCATACTTAAGCTCCGTCAACCTAACTACCATATATATAATGAAAGAGGAACGTCTCTTGCAAAGCAACAAGATTAAACTCTAAGGGATAGCACAACTGACCAACAAGTGCTCTAGCACACCTGAAGTGCACACCCCTCTCTATACTAGCCGTGGATTGCATATAACAACACAAAACAACTATGATCAAGTGAGGTAAATGAGTCATATCCACCTTGCTAAGATGCAACTCCCTTGAGGCTGCCCTTGATGCTTGCAGACACCTCTTTCATCAAGCCTCCACTTTAGGCTTCTCATTGCGTGGATCTGTACACAAGAGGCTAGGAAAGTGAAGTTAGTATGCCGCATAATACATTGAGCCAAGAGACACACTAGGTGGGCAAGTGGAAGGATCTTGGACAGGATGTGCAATGCTCTATGTCATATACTTCCCAAGCTCCACCTAGACTCAGCATATCACACAAGTAAGCCTCACACAATTACCTCATGAGTCAATGAAGACAAGCACGGACATTCAAGAAAGGACTTAGCTCCGATACCACTGAAATGAATCTTGCTTATTGAAGAAATATATTTCATTTACATATATAAGATCAGAGATAGGTGGAAGCGTGTAAAATCAAGGAGCGATCTTTGCCCTTAGATTGAATTCCGTTTACTCATCTATACGCCTTGACTCACTTACCGTAGTGTGCCATAGTTGCACACTAACACAAGGCACAAGAAAGAGGCGAGCTTGAGGACTAGAGCTTCTCCTCTAGAAACTCATGGCCTCTTGCCTACCAGGCAAACAAGCATATATAAGCACATACACAACATCAAGGGACTGAATAGCAAAGGCGCTCTCATTCAGATGCCCATAATGTAGCTAAAACACATCGCACTAACTAGAGTGCAAAACCATAGAATCTGTCCGCTATGTGGACCCGAAAGGTCAGAGAGCATAACACTGTCAATAGTACTCCAAATTAAGCAAACTCAACAACAACGAACGCATCTTGACGAGGCCTTTCCAAAAAGTCCTACTTCGCTCCATTCAGAGCACAGACAAAGACGCCATGTCAATTCTCGTGAAAGCTGGTCATAATAACAAACCCAAAGTGCACACCATGACTTGCCAATAGAAATCCGACTCTAAAGCCTACTGTCCAGAATGAGGGACCGCGAGATCCCAGCCTGCTATGTACCCAGTGACCACCTGGTTGACCACGGCGCAAGGTGCGCCGTTTCGTGAAAAACCCGTTAAGTTGGGACCCATGTATCTAGGTATAACGACCATGTAGTGAAACAGATAGATAAAGTAAAACAGAATACTTTATCTATTCAAGACAAGGATCTTTGAACACAAGTGGTAGCTTCTTGAAAGAGAGATGGCTTCTTGAAAGTTAATATATTTCTGGATTTTGGCAAGTACAAGAGTGATTCTGGAATGTCTTTCTATGTTCTAGCTCTTGTTTATATACTTGCTAAATAAGTAATTTCTAGGAAGGTGTATGTTGATGTGTTGGCACCCAACACATCCCAAAACTTGCCACCTCTTTCTAGAATAATGTACACATGTCCTTTTGACCTAAAAATGGCACATTTGACTTTTGCCACGTGGAGTTCTTCTAGGTCTTTCCTCTAACTTCGAAAATGCCTTGGAAGGTTCAAATGACATGAACCAAGTCACTAGAGAACCTATTCACACTTGAATCCACACAATACTACTCCAAATATATTTGAAAACATTAAAATATATGCAAACTAATATGTATTAACTCAAATCACTACATCACCCCTTCGATAGAAAAAGCGACGTCTCGGCGCGTCAAGTCAGGTCTTACACGTGTGGAGCAAACTAGTCAACAGTTTCAAGTCAGATGCCACACATGTGAAGAGGACTAGTCAAAGGAGCCAAGTCAGGTGCTACACATGTAAGGTAGACTAGGCAAGGTCGTAGGTGGTGTGACCTTATTGGCTAGCCTACTCCTTAATGATAAAGAAAATTGTACAAGTTGGCCCAGAATCTGCCACAAATTCAAAAATTTATAGCGGCCACAGAACTGCTCCAAATCTAAAAATTCAAGTGCCAGACGGACCGCGTCGCAGAACTCTACCGGGTCACCAAATTTGAGAGCATTCTAATTATGGAGTGTCGTTGAGGGCTGAGAGAGTAGACACTCCTCCAAATCTGTGCAGAAACTTCTGAAAATCATAAGTCCTTCTATACTTCTCCAAATTCTACAAACTAAGTCTCATACTAGGCGTTGTAAGATGTTCTACCATTGTCTTGAGTTTCAGAGCATTCCAAGTTTAGGGGAGGGCACAATGTCAGAAGGCATATTCCGCCCTAACAATGCCAGCAGCCTGACCCCCTTCTACTTAGAGCATCATATCTCTCTCACCAGTGCTCCAAATTGAGCAAACTTGGACTTTGAATGACTGGTTACTTATGGAATACAGCCACGTAAATTTTCAGAGTTTATTATGCAGAGACCTATCACCAGTAGCGGTTTTAGTTTTCTGTCTAGAAACTGTGAGAAGAGAAGAGTGTCCAATGTCAATTTTTCCTCTTTCTTGTTCTTGCAGGCTGCCTCCAAGGGGTCTACTGCTGCTTCTTGATGGTGGCAGGCTGCCTCCCTGAAGTCTTCGGGCTTCTAGGAGAGAAATTTGGGGCTGGTCCAAGATGGGGGTTGGCGGCATGGAAGCGCTTCAACTTTCTCTGAACTGTGTCAAGGTAGTGCGCTGCCACCCAACTATTCTCCGAATCTGGATATCCTTTCCACTTGATCAAGTATTGCTGCTGT
>WELA01013262.1:4041-15177 GCA_009602735.1 Mesotaenium endlicherianum | reverse complement strand
CACACACACACACACACACACACGCGCGCGCGCGCGCGCGCGCACGCAAGCACACACACACATGCACACGCACAAAACGCACAGCACCCCTCGGCCTAGCTCCTAGCAAAATCTGCAGCTTCTCCTCGAAAGCTGCCCAGGTCTGCCGGCGCTGGCCCAGAGTGAACACGCCCTCCGCGTCGGGGATCGGCAGCAGCTTGTCCGGCATGCGTGCCTTTCTAGCTCAGCGCATGTTTGGGATGAATGACCAGAGGCAGTGCCAACCTAGCTTCCCCTCTTTGAATTCTTGATGTCCCCTTCCCCCCCACCCCCTCGCACCCCACTCCCGCTCCCATCCCCACCACCTCACCCCCTCTCCCCCGCCCCGCCTCGCCCCTTCCCATTTCCCTCCTTGTCCACGCCCTCGTCCCCGCCCGATGCACTCACAAAATAGAGGGAGGAACAATCTGGCAACGGATTGGGCTGGCCCAAGGCAAGCAGGGTTCCACGAGAGATGAGGTCAAAGCTGGGGATTGACCTTCCTGCTGAAAGGTAGGGCCGGGCCAGGAGGACTCAGGCTCGGTCGGGGCCCCTTGGGGCTGAGATTCCATTTGAAGCTCTAAGTTTAGGGGAGAGTTTTTACGGATGAGGTTTTTTTGGATTGGCATGTACAGCAACAGGGACGATGCTATGCTGAGATGATCCCACGAGTTTGGGGACGAGCGATACACGTCAGACTGCTCAGGGAAGGCAGAGAGGTGCCAGAGGCACAGGAGAGATGCTACAGGGGAGAGGCACAAGAGAAGAGGCACAAGGGAGAGGCACAGGGGAGAGGCACAGAGGAGAGCCACAAGAGGAGAGGCAGAGAGAGAGGCACAGAGAGAGGCACTGAGAGAGGCACAGGCAAGCAGAGGCAGGCGGAGGGGAGTCGGGAGTGCCACGGAAGAGAAGACCCGCTTCTGGCAAGAAGCGAGGCCCAGTGGTGCATGCAGAAANGGGGCAAGGGGGGCTGTGCAAGCGTGCACTCACTTCTGGTGGGCGGGGGGGTCCCAGTAGATGCCGTCATAGAAGGCGCCCATCTTGCCAGGCTCCACGGTGGCCCACGTAATCCACGCGGGGATGCGGTCCACCCACTGCCCGCCGCCGCCGCCCGCGCACAGGCGCAGCTTCACGCGTGAGCCGTGCGCGATGGCCGGGCGGCCGTCGCGCTCGGGGATGGTGATGGACCACACGCCAAACTGGTCGCGCTCCAGCTGGTGCCGCACGCCGTCCCAGTTGTTGAAGTCGCCGACCAGCTGCACGCAGCTGCAGTATGGGGGGGCACAAGCGCAAGAGTGAGAAGGAGGGCGGACGCGAGGGCGTGAGTGAAAGCAGAGAGTCATGGCAGCCAGAGCCAGAGCCGGGGTCAGAGCCAGAGCCGAGACCGGAGCCGGAGCCGGAGCCGGAGCCGGAGCCGGAGCCGGAGCCAGAGCCGGAGCCAGAGCCAGGGCCAGGGCCAGAGTCAGAGCCAGAGCCAAAACGAGAAAGAGAGAACGCGTGCAGGGTGGAGGAGCCCGGCCAGGAGGGGGCAGGGCAGCGGGGCTTCCACAAGAAGATGGAGGGCGACCCAGCCACAGGGGTGCGGGCGCTGGCTGGAGCAGGGGGGGGGGGCTCGTGTGAGGGAGGGCACTTGTGTGTGGGCGCAGAGGGGAGCGAGGGTGGGGAGGCCAAGAAGAGGAAGGAGGGGAGGGCTACAGAGCAAGGCCAGGGCAGTCGTTTGGCGGAGAGTGGGGGACGGCCCAGAGAGAGGTCGGGTGAGACAGCACGGAGGGGAGGGAGTGCGGGAAGATGGCCAGGGGGGGGGTGTCAGAGGCAGGGGCATCAGGTGGCTCCTGGGGGGGGTGAGGGTGGCCGGAGGGGGCAGGCTGACGGCATGTGGCACTCACCTGGCTGCCGGAATCCACTCCCGGAACATGATGGTGTTGCCCTCTCTCGTGAATCCGAACCGCTCGTAACCTGCCAAGCCCTCTCCAGCCCAGCCCAGCCCAGCCCAGCCAGAGCAGGAAGAGTCAAGGCCCCCCCTTTTTGGGTGCAGCTGGCGCTCGCCAGAATCGCTGGCATGATGCGCTCGCAGACATGATGGTTCTGCTGGCTAACAGGGTTGCAGCAGGCGCTAAGGGGCCTGCAGGCATCATGGGCTTGCAGGTAGAATCCCGAGGGAGGTGCATGCTAACCCCCCAAGCACAGGGCAGACTCCCAGCTTGCTGAGCAGAGGGCCAGGAGCCTCCTGCCCCGAGTGTTCTCTATTGGAAGGTGAGGAGGAAGGGGAGGCAGTTAAAGGCGGAAGGGAGGGGAGGAAGGGAAGAGGAAGGAACGAGGTAACAGGGGGGAAGGGGGTGAGGGGGAGGGTACGGGGGGATGGGAGGAGGAGGGCAGGAGGGCAGCGGAAGGCCTTCCAGAAGCTTGGTGACGTGTTTTACAAGCTTTGGAAACGGAGCCCCTCTGCTCCCAGCNTCCCCCTCCCCCTTCCCCTTCCCCTTCCCCTTCGTACCCCCACAGGCGGGCAGGTGCTTGCCCAGTAGGTGCAGGAGAACCACTAGGTCCACTATTTGAGCATACACAAAAGAGGACCTCCTTACAGGCATGTGAACGTGTCATGCACGGCGGTGCATGCATGCTCCGCTGAGTTTGATCGTGTGCCAGGATGGAGAAGCCTCCAGGCTGCCCTTGTATAAAACTTGCACGCAGTGATGCAAGAGCACGCTCACGAGTGCGCGCGCGCGCGCGCGCGCGTGTGTGTGTGTGTGTGTGTGTGTCTCTCCGGCAAACCTCCGGCCGCACCTCGGGAGAAGCGCTCGAGGCCGCCCTCATGCTGGTCGATGGCGCGCTTCTTCTGCAGGAACTGGCTGTAGCGGTAGCGCAGGTGCCCCTGGTGGCTCGCCAGCATGGGGTCCACCTCCAGGAGCTCCAGGCCGTCGCGCGAGTACTCCACCTCGTTCCATATCACGGGCTCGCTCGACTTGACGCTGGCGGAGCGCGCGATGGGGAACGAAGTCTTCCTGACCAGCCTCCTAGTCGCCTGCCACTCGCAGCAGCCAGAGGCAGTCAGAGGCAGTCGGGTGGCCTCGTCAGAATACGGCGGGTGTGAGTTTCAACGTGATCCCCCTCCTAGTCAGTCGCCTGCCAGTCGCAGTCAGAGGCGATCGGGCGGCGATCGGGCTCCCTTGTTGGAGAGCGGTGGATGTATGATATGGTGGGTGTAAAACATGGTGGATGTGAACCATGGCGTAGTCTCCTCCAATTCAACTCGACTGTCAGATACGTCCGAGTCGTTCAGGCTCCCTTGTCAAAGGGAGTGGTGGATGTAGACTATGACATGAAAATATTTCTGCCCAGCCGACTACTCGCCTGTCAGTCCGCGTCAGAAGCAGTCAGGCTCCCAGTCAGAGGGTGGTCGATGTGAACTATGACACAATTCCCCTCCTAGCCGCCTGCCATCGCGTCGGAACCATGCAGGCCAGGCTCCCTGTCAGAATGTGGTTGATGGAAAAATGGAAACGCTGTCCCCTCCTAGTCACCTGTCAGTCAAGTCAGAACCTTCCAGGCTGCCTCTCATAATGCGAAGATGGATGTCAAGCATGCAACTTCCAATCCTCCCTCCTTTCCTCCTTTTCCCCCTCCCACCTTCCCTCCCTCCCTTCCTTCATCCATCCATCCCCCAACCTCACTCCCTCCATCTCAGTGAAGTCAACAGCATGCCAAGCTCAGAGATTGCGATGGGTTTTAATGAAATTCTCTGGGGATTTTCCAGAATCAAGGCCATGACAGCCTGCAACTGGATTGATTAGCTCAATAAGAACAAAGAATTTTAATCTGCGTCTGCAGCAGGGACGATCCTTGTACAGAAGGCACTCACCCCAACTCCGTCCCACATCGACTTGCCGCTGCAGGAGCTCTTGACCTGTGCCGAACGCTTGCTATCCTTTCTCTCACTTTTCCGTAAGTCTGAATGAATCTTAATGCCCTGTTAGAAGACAAAACAATGACATTAGTCTTTTGCTCAATCCCATCATTAAACTTCTCTTGCAATGAAAGACAGAAAATATGCCCAGAGACTTTGATACACTTATAGTGCTGCATACTGCAATAATCCATTAGTTCCAACCCCCAGCCCAATGATTGTAAATAACGCTCATGTGAGACATCCTGCACTGAAGAACCTCTATGTGAGAGCAAGTTCGATGCTCACCTGATGGGAGGGATATACAGATTTTGGCGGCAGCAGCTCACATCTATTGAATGTTTCTGACTTTAAGGCTGACAAAAATTGCGTCCCTACTTTTCCAGATAGGAGAAACTTATCTGCGAGACTCATTGTTGCTGAGCACTGAGACGGAAGCCATACAAGCATTGACGACACCAAAGCTCGACATCTTTCATTCAAGCAAGCTGAGGAGCAGGCACCGCAAAGAATCAGAGAATGGAGAGAATGGAGACTCGAGAGCGAGAACGACGCCTCAGAGTTCGGACGCTCCTTTGTGTGATACTGGGAGAATCCAGCTTGGGCTCCACCAAAGCCGCAAAGTTCGCCAAATGGACATCATGGTGGGTAATATTGGTCGGTCAGAAATTACCACGTGGAAAACCTGGTTAGTACAGCTGGTTCCAGTTGGTATAGTGGACCTGCAGCGACCTCCAGTGGACTGCAGTAGGTGGCAGTAGGGCCGCAGCAAGGCTGCAGTAGGCTACAACCGGCTCCAGCCAGGGTACAGTAGCCCAAAAAGGCGACTTCCGTTGCAGAACTTTTCGCTCGTGCTACACCTCAGTTGGTCCCACCAGCAGGCAAACTACTACGACCTAGTTACGACAAACTTTTACATTTTTAAGTGAGTCTATGCGACTTGGTACCTAGCAACGACAAACTTTCACATTTTTAAGTGACTTGTTTATCGAAAATAAGATTCAAACTACGGGCGTACATGATAGACGTTAATTGGTAAGCATTGCCTTTTCTTCTCCACAAAAACTCCAAGTCATCTTTTATGTGAGCAACCTAAAGCACTCCTTTGATGATTCTATAGACACCTATGGACGTGAGTATCCCAATGACGATAGTGTTTACAATTAAGACAACAACATCACGACTTTTAGTGAAATAATCATAGTTTCATAGGCTTAGGCCGCTATTCAAATGCTTCTCAAGCTGAGGGGACACAGCTCTTTAGCTACGTCATTATACTATAAAGTGAAGGTCAATTGTAGTGATTTGAGTTATTATATATTAGTTCGCATATATTTTAATGTTTTCAAATATATTTGGAGTAGTATTGTGTGGAGTCAAGTGTGAATAGGTACTCTAGTAACTTGGTTCATGTCCTTTGAACCTTCCAAGGCATTTTCGAAGTTAGAGGAAAGACCTAGAAGAACTCCATGTGGCAAAAGTCAGATGTGCCATTTTTAGGTCAAAAGGACATGTGTACATTATTCTAGAAAGAGGTGGCAAGTTTTGGGATGTGTTGGGTGCCAACACATCAACATACACCTTCCTAGAAATTACTTATGTAGCAAGTATATAAACAAGAGCTAGAACATAGAAAGACATTCGAGAATCACTCTTGTACTTGCCAAAATCCAGAAATATATTAACTTTCAAGAAGCCATCTCTCTTTCAAGAAGCTACCACTTGTGTTCAAAGATCCTTGTCTTGAATAGATAAAGTATTCTGTTTTACTAAGTACTTTATCTATCTGTTTCACTACATCAATCAATGTTCGTCTACAACCTTAACCTATTTCTCTCACCTGCTTAGGAGCATAGACTATTGTGATTGTAGCCACGTATGTATATGGCATGTGGTAGCATTCTCTAGAGAGAAACAAAATCACGTGTAGCCAGATTTTTTGAGGGTAGAATGATTGAGATGCCTTAACTTGCTCATTTCTTCCAATAACAATGTTATGATTGTTCGCACTATTTTCAAGTATTGGTCAATTTATAATTGTTTCTTTGACAAGTCGTCTCTTGCGGTATCTTGCTTTGATGATGTCAAAAAGCGTTCAATTCCTACACAAACATTTCAAGCAAGTTTAATAACGCTATGATTGCCGATATACCAATTTGAAACTTTTACTGCAAAACGAGCTCTTTCCCCCCAAATCATTAGTTTAACTACCACTTCACATTACTCATAAACGTTCCTTTTCCAAATCCCGACGTACTTATGAAGAAAAGTTTTATAGGCCCTTTATTACTTGGAACTGGCAAGACAATCGATATGTTGCAATTAATGACCTTTGTAACTGAGAACGATTCATTTTGTGCAAACTATATCTTATCTCCTTAACAAAATATTGACGCTGTGGCGTGAAGGAAAAAGCATGCCGACTATAAGCAATTAATGTTTCTACATTTACTCATATGTTGCCATGCTGTGATTTAAATTTTCTATCTCTTGTTTTGAGGCTTTTGCAAATTGCTCCTACGCATCCACCCTCGTACCTGCCAGGTCAAAACAACAAATGTTAGACAACGGTGACATCTATGCCTCACATTTTGAATAAGTGATAGAAAGAACAACCGCAAACATCAAGTTGACATTTTAGTCACGTTGACTCTAAGACTACAATCACCTGTTCCCAACCACAAAGGATGCTAAGGCTGAAAATTTGAGCAGGCATCTCTCAACTAAAAGTTGGGAAACGACATAGTAGTCAAAAGGCACAGAAACAGAAAGACATTTGATGCACTCGCACTCCCAAAAGAGTTGGGACTTGGCAGCACCATGGAAAAACGCCCATGTTTTGCCGAAGATGAACGGCGAGAACGACTCGTTGCGAGCCCGTCAAGTGGGACGTTATTGGCACATGCCCCAATGCGGGGGAATCCAGTAAAACATATAAGTAGACCGATGAAATTTGAGGAACTACCAAGATAAGAGCCACTTGCAAGCGGCCAATGTTGCTCGCTCGGCGCGCACACCCTCCCCTAGCTGTGGCAGCTGGCGCGAGGAGGCCTGCTGAGGAAGGGGACCCGGGTGCGTTGTGTGAACGGGCCCTTCAGCATGGAGGGGCTGCGATTGTGACCCGTGGGCACTGACGCCAAAGCCAGAGCCTATTCTACTAGCTAACAATCAGCCTATGACAAGGCTTGACCTGCGCTGACACGTGTTTGACCTGTGTTGACATGTGCTTGACCTGCTTTGACCCAAGTTGACCTGGCACACCATGGTTGGCATGTCTTCTCTGGCGGAGGATGCCTTGCTTGGGGCTCCCCTCAGCAAAGCAGATGTGCTCTCCTTGTAATTTGAAGCGATTGTAAAGGGATAGGCTGCTCGTGAGCTGTCCTGGCTGAGTTCTGTACGCCACCTGTCACGTGTGTCAAAAAGGGGCCACCTGTCATGTCCGGCGTCGGCAAGACGCCTCCCGTGTCCGACAATGGCGTGATTGCCGCTTGTCCCGGCGACGGTGCGCCACCTGCCCGAGTCCTCGAGCGCCGCAAGAGAAGCGCCGAGCCAAGGTGCGAGGCAAACACGCCATTTGTGCGCGTGCTCCTCCTCACGGCCCTCCCTGCAGCGCCACGTGTTAGCGTCCTGCAACGGCCCAGGCTACGGTATGCGATGACGCAGGAATGTTGTAAGAGGGCCACAACACTCTGCAACCATCGTATTCTCAACTTGTGCGCGGTGCGGGCCCCCAGGTGAGCGTGTGCGGCGTGCAGGGGCAGCATCTGCGTCGTGCAGGGTGATCGTGTGCGGCGTGAGGTGCACATATGTGTAGGAAGAGCCGGGAGGTCCCCTAATATACACCATGGAGTACGAAGCACTGTGAATGTATCTATGTGAAAGAAATTCTATCCAATGCCTCGATTAAGGCGTGGCCGGTGCCGAACAAGTCGGTGCTTGCTAAGCGCGCACGCTCTCATCTGTCGGCACAAACGAACGAACACGAGTCGTGTTCTGTCAGTGGACGGATGGAGATTATATATGATCATCTCTGACTATAACATGCCCGCTCTCACACAACCTCTGTCACATAGCACCCAATCACTCGCTTCTTGTCACATGCTTTCGCGTCATACGTGCACGTATACACCGCACGCGCGTGTGTGTGTATGTGTGTGTGTGTGTGTGCGCGCACACTCTTGCGTGTCAGCGTGCGTGCATGCCAGTACGCGAGCGTGTGTGCCAGGCTTGAGCTTGTGCATGCATGCAGTGCGCCCGCCCTCTCTTGAAGCCTGAGAAGCACGGACATGGCCTGGCCTGCACCGCTTATTTGGGCATTCCCAGGGCAATGACACCTCGCAGCAACGACACCCGCCGACCGAAGCACAGCCACCTGCAACTGCTTTGCTCGACAGTCTGACGGCACCAGAAGATACGGGGATGCCACTCTCACTGAGAAACGTTCACATAAGCAGCCAGGCGATCGCGACTAGCTCCCCACCCGACACCTGGCGAATCGCAAAACCAGCTCGTGCCATGTCCTCGCTCGAGCTAGTGAGCGGGTGGCAGAGGGCAAGCAGGAGGAAAAGGAGGTGAGGAGGGAGGGGAGGGGGGAGGGGGGAGTGTCNAGGGGGGGGGAGGGAAAGAGGAGGAGGAAAAGGGGGGGGGGAGGAGAGGGGGGAGAGAACAACCTCCTGGAGACAGCTTGGCGGCGCAAGATTTGAGGGAGGCCAGATCTGAGTCCAGCTGGAGAGAGTCGAAGGTCTTCACAACTGAGCCTGCTCCCCCGCACACAACAGCAGCGTGCGTGAGAGGCACGGGCTAGTTGCTGAGCTGGACAGACTCTCCACTTCATGACGGGACGTCTTTACGACTGAACCTGCAAAGGCGTCCCGTGCCGTGTGCAAGGGACACGTGGCGCTCTGAATGGACATGTGACGTGGCGCTGCGGAGGCTTTTTGTATGGTCTACCAGACACAGACAGACAGGTGGCGCTGTTGATCAGAATGGTACCTGGCTGTCTGGCGAGCAGCGCAGACGTTGAGCTCCTCTGAGCAACGACGCCGTCGTAATAAGCTCTCACGTCGTACATGTCGCTGCCAGCACACACAGCTCCCAGCACACCAGCACAGCCGCACACAGCACCCCAGGGCCGTAGAGCCACCCAGCCCACAGCAGGACAGGGGCACGCGGGGGAGGGAGCTTTGAGTTCGTCAGCTGCCAGCAGGCATGCACACAGGCATGGGCAAAGGTACGGGGCAAAGGTACGGGCAAAAGTACGGTATGGTAGGTCATCAGCTGGGGCTGGGATCAGGCAGAGCACGGGCACGGACACAGGCACGGACAAGGCCACAGGCGAGCGCGTGCGCACATGCATGCCTGGCCTTTGGCACTCAGATGTTATCATTAAGCAGCAGCAGCAGCAGCAGCAGCAGAAGAAGAACAAAGAGCAGTCTGAGACTTTGCCGAGGCAGGAGGCGCTTGCGGAGAAGGCGGCGGCGGGCAGGCGGGCGGAGCGGGCGGAGCAAGAGAGGTGGGCAAGGCGGGCGAGGCGGGCGAGGGGCGGGCGCGCGCGCGTGAGAGAGAGAGAACGCACCAGAGGTCGGCCATAGTTTTGCACTTGTACATGCGCTGCCCCTCCGCCATCTCCAGGTTGGAGTGGTGCATGATCATCTCGCGCAGCGTGTGCTTTGTGCCCTTCACCTCGTTGTCCCACTCCACCGCCTGCCTCCCCCACACGCTCTCACACCCACACCCACGCTTGCTGGCAGGAATCACACAACTGCAGCAGCAGGAGCAGCAGGAGAAGCAGCGGCAACGGCGGCGGCGGCAGCAAGAGCAGGAGGAGCAGCAGCAGGAGCAGCAGAGGAGGCACCGCGCACGTGCACGTGCGCGCGCAAAACCGCGCGTAAGGGCACGGGCCCGCCTGTGAGCTGGCACACCAGCCGACCCGCTTGCCCGCTCCCGCGGGCATGCACATGCCAGATGGCAAGCGGCCATGCTGCCACGGTTGGGACGGACGACGGCTACCAGGTGCGTGCACGCCAGCGTGTGCGCATGCCTTCACATACGCATGCATGCATGCATAGCATGCCAGCATGCATGCACCCCGCGCAAGGGCACCAGCCGAAGGCCTTACGGCTGCTCACACTCAAATAGAGACGCCGACGAGACGATCAGGCAACAACAGCGCTCCAATTCCTTCTGCTAACGCTCCCGAAGGCTTGTCGTGGCCAAGATGAAGATGAAGGTAATCAAGCGCGAAAAAAGAGAGAAGGCGTTCACATGCGCGCACGCACCTTGCGGACGTACTCGCGCTTCGTCTGCTCCCAGGGCACCAGCCCCTCGCGCCGGAACACGGACGGGTTCCACATGGCAGCGCGGCCCACCATGACGGCCGCCGCCCCTGCCACATCAGCAGCCGCCCTTTGCCCCTCTCTGCCCTCAGCGCACGAACTGGGGGGGCGGGGGAGGAGTTGGGTGCAGCTGCTCCGACTTTTTCTTTCTCCCCCCCACAAAGATACCGGCTTAGAGTTTGCATGCCATCGACAAGCAGGCCCGTGGCAAAGATACTCGAGGAGGAGGACACGTGGCAGGCGCGCAAGATAGCTGCTGTGAGAGCGAGCACCAGCAGCGAAAAAAACAGCGGCAAAGAGCTGCACTGCTTGGAGCAGGGACCTCCGCACCCAGGCCCAGACACCCTACTCCCCGTGTTCCAGACCTCAGATCCTCTTCATGTCTGACGCAAGCAGAGGGGCAACGCGCCAAAAGACTCCCAGGAAAAAGAGCACAACACAAAGCATTATTTGTTGCATTCGAGGCGTAGGGGCCCAGCAAGGTGCCAAAGGTGCCCCCAGAAGCTCAGGGGTGTCGGGTTACGAGTTCAGGGTTGGGGTCTATGACAGAGGAGTCGCGCCCTCACTGGTGGCGGAGCGGATGCGCGCGAAGTCGGCGTACTCAAACGCGTCGCCGTTGGCGATGACGGGGATGGAGAGCGCCGCCGCCACCGCAGCGATCTCCTCCAACTTGGCCGGCGTCTTCGGCCTGTCTGGAACTTGCCTGCACTCCCCCCCTTCTTCCCCTGCTGAGCTTGCGTTGCAAGCAGCAAGTGTGTAGCCTGATGCTCGGCTAACAGGGAAGCCAGCGAGGGGACAGCTGTCTGTCTCAGGCATGCGCAGCAAGGGAAAGAGGGGGGGGGACAGGTGGACCCAGAGGGGGGGGGGAGGGAGAAGGACTGG
>WELA01013251.1:328006-340163 GCA_009602735.1 Mesotaenium endlicherianum | reverse complement strand
CCTAAACCCTAAACCCTAAACCCTAAACCCTAAACCCTAAACCCTAAACCCTAAAACCCTAAACCCTAAACCCTAAAACCCTAAACCCTAAACCCTAAACCCTAAGTCTGCTGAACTTTAGTTAATTATGGATCGGCTAGACTTTTCATCATATTTAATTTAATGACTCAGTCGTGGGTAGCAGGCTAAAGTCAACTTTGGTCATCTCGCTAACACATTCTTTGACAGCCAACTGACTGTCGTACTCGGTAGCAGTGAATTGCCTAGATATGAATCTAACTTTGATATGCTAGATGAATGGCCAGAGGACACCCTTGGGTGGATGGCAATTCGGGATGATGAAAAATGGCTATAGATTCAGTTAGCCGAGGTCCTACCGACGTGGTTAACTCCCGGGTAGGCGGTGCCATCGTTCTTGCCGCTGAACTATAAACTCATTCCATGTACATAGGTTAGACATGCTCTCAAGTTCGGCATTTGGAAACGATGCCAACTCTCTTGTATTGCTCACTGAGAGGACTGAATCCAAGGCGAGAAGCCATTGATGCGAATTGTCTTCTAACCTTGCTTATGTATGAGTTTACTGATTGCATGACTGATGCTTGTTTACTTGCATTTGACGCGAGAGTTTTGTGATACTAGTTGTGGAGTCTTTTGCTGTTTACTAAGTACTTGTTGACATAAAGATCTTCTATTAATTGTTAATCGCCTATTGGTAAGTTGATTCATTTCCAAATGCAAGTAAACGAGCATCAATCATACAATCTAAAACTCATACTTAAGCAAGGTTAGAAGACAGTTTGCATCAATATGGCTCCTCGCCTTGGATGCAGATGTCTTTCAATAAGCGGTACAAAAGAGTTGGTCTCGTTTCCGAATGCCGAACTCGAGAGCATGACCCAACCTATGTACATGGAATGAGTTTACTGTCCAACGGCAAGTGCGATGGCACCGCCAACCCGGGAGTTAACCACGTCAGTAGGACCCCGGCTAACCAAATCCACAGCCATCTCCCATCATCCCAAATTGCCATCCACCCAAGGGTGTCATCTGGCCCCTCATCTAGCACATCACACTTAGATTCATAACTAGTCAATTCATTGATACCGAGTACGGCAGTCACCTGACTATCAAAGAATGTGTCAGCAAGCTGCCAATAATAGACTTCAGCTTGCCGCTCTCGACTAAGTCATTGTACTGAATCTTCCTAAAAGTCCAACAAACTTAATATGACGTAAATTTAAGCATACTGAACTTACTTAACTATTATATTTAAATGAATATCACACTATCAGCAATAGTAATTCTTTACAGCACCCGCAACTGTACCATTCGAAATGCCCTTAACCAATAGTTTGCAAGTGTGGGGGCGAGGATAAGCGAAGACCCTCTTCCCGCTGGCAAGAGGAATCGAGCTAGGGAGGACGAGTTTATTAAAGGACCCCCGCCATCCAACAACTTTTGCCCGTTGTTTGTTGACTACGTAATTGGGTAACAGAAAGCGGACCTGTGAGACCACCATTCTCCCCGGCGACTTTGGCCTGTTGCCTTTTTGACAAAGTAACTAGACAACGGGGAGCGGGCTTGTCAAGCCACCCCCGCCACCCGGTAACTTTGGTGAATGAACTTAAGTTGACTAATTTTTGCTTTTTGTTTTTTTTGGACTTTTGTGACCAAAAAGCCTACGATAACGTTATCGGCACACTCGAACTTAACGACGACCAAACAGAAGACAGTGTCTGTGTCCATTTTCAATTTTTGGCATCGTCGTCATACTTCGTCCGAAGTCGCATGGTGCACATTGCATGAGGCAAGGAAAGTTTCTACGCTTCAGTTTCCAGGTAGTTTCTACACCATCGGGCGTAGACATACCATTTTCACCTGCCGTTTGGGAGTCCATTTTCTCCACCTTTGCCTAGGTTAGCGTAGAAAAATCCGTTTACACCCTAGGCGGAGATAGGCGTAGATCCAATTCTAGGGCGTTATTGGACATTCTACTGTGGACCAATTTCAGAGTGTAAGCATGTTGCAAATGTTGCTTCCACTTGTTGCTATTGTATGTATATCAAAGTCTTTGAGCACGCTAAACCATTGCTTTTAACATTCCAACAAAAGCTGCTATGAAAACTCTTATTATTGGTGTTGTTATAGCTTGGGCACGCACAACTTCTTCATGTATATATTAGCATTTTAGTGGAATGTACCTTTTGGCTTTTGGCGCCACCACTCGCGGCCACTCACGAGGCACCATAGGCCTCCCAAAGGTCTCACCTTGGCAATTTCGTCATGTGTTGCAACTTCTATCCTACATGCATTAGATCTTTTAATTTACAATTCTTAAGTGTGTTTGAAACATAAATTACCATAATATACCTTCATCAAATTTATTCAAACTTAATAAGTATGTCACCAAATTCGTGGAAAACCTCCTACCTTCACATATCTTTGTTTGAGGCTATAATCAGCATATTTTGGTCAAGGTAAAATTCCACCAGCCATAATCTAGCATATTCATCGTCCAATCCTCGCCCCGCTCCTTCACCTTCAAGTACTTAGGCATGTTCTGGCTATCACTCCCTTTTTCGTTTCACCAAATTCATAGTGCTTTAGTTTCTTCTGATCATCAATGTTTCATCGTTTACACGTTATTACATTTGGACCAATCACAAACACGTAATAAAAAGACCGTGCAATGAATTCGACGACTTTGTATGAATTGTGACAATTCAAAGGCCAAATGTTCGGTATTTGTAAGCATTTCAAAGACGTCTAATAACTTGACTTCGCCAAGTTATTGACTAATCTTGAATGGCCAAATCGTGGACCTAGATTGTAGAAATTAAAAGATCCACTCTCCAAGAGCAATTTTTAGGCTTTCGCATATGAGTCATTTTGAATTTCATGAAGATATTCGCTGCGCAGGTGCACATTCAAAGTGCGAGTTAATAGAAGTATGAACATCATTGATACCATATGATTGAGTATGTCAATCTATACTATCCGAAACATACATAATGTCGAAATGTCATAATGTCATAGTGCCTGACATTGATCCTCAGGATATGGTGGAGGCTAACTTTTTATGGAGGTGCAAGCGAGTCTTGAGCTTGACAAGCGAAGAAGAGAACTTGTTTTGAAGAATCGCGGTCAATAATAAAAGTTTTCTATAAAAAGGCAGGCTCACTCCCCACGTGTGCGACAGTCCGGCATTCCTTTGAGGAAAAGATGCCCAAGCTGCTCGCCAGCCGACAGTTTGTGTTGGCGATGGCGGGCACGCGTGCGACTGAATCCAGACGTGTCGAAATCAGTCAAAATCAGCTTTCTGCTTATCGGAGTCGACCGGAATGTATGGGGGAGCATGCTATAAAGATAGTTTGAGATGTTTCTTGTACGGCAATCGTCTGGAGTGCATGTGGTTTCTTTACACGTACACGTATGAAAGAAAAGTAGCCAACTGGAGACGGGTTTGACATCTGTCCCCATCTATGCACCCGCCATTGACGGCCTTTGATACTTTCGGGCTCATATTGCCCCCCCGGGGGACGCACCCTTCTGGAGGCTCGACTGAGCTCTATTTTCTGTTCCTTCTAGGTTTCATAGTACATACAGGTTGCTTCATTGTCGTTATTGTCAACTCCAGCTGAAGTGCCCAAAGTTGCAAATCTAGTGTATAATGTCTATAGATGGTCTCCAACAAGGTCTCCGCTATAGGTGCATTCTAGATTGACTTTTTGGATGAGCCAAGTGGGCGTGTGTGGGGCTTGATTATTTCCTTCATAGCTTGCAGCGAATCGAGATCTATGTGAACCAGTTTAAGATTGCATGATTCTCATCATGGATATTTGTTTACGCTGTGCTTATTTAGCTGCGCCTCCAGAGCTGCTCCAGAGTTCAGCAGCCTGCACGTCGCAACATAACGTTGTTAGCTAAAGGCGAGCCTCGAGGTATCATAAAAGCTAGTAACTGAGTAAACTGACCCAGCGCACCAGCATGGATGCACGTTGCTCAGTGCTGCTACCTGTAGTCTGTCGGTTGGGCAATACCATCGAGGCCATAAGGGCTGGTGAAATTCGGAAGAATATATGATATTTTTGAATAAGTAATATGTGTACAGGTTAAATCAGGAAAGAAAACAGAATTAAAGAGAATAATGAGAATTGAATACAAAACGGGAACAATGCTCATACAAAGTAATAGAAGCACGTCCCGAGCAGTTTCTAATCAGTATATGCGAAGAGCGTGTGGCTTCAAGTGCGACTTCTCGTGTGAGGATGCTAGCAGAACTTTAATCTGCTGACACTCATAACGTGCATGAAGTATATTTAAAAAATAAGGTTCTTTATTCGTAAGGGGCCCCACCTTGCCGGCAAACCTCGTAAAGACGGAGTGGACGCGAGTAGTCAACGGCTTGAAATAAGTACAAATTTCGGGCAGAACAAATTTCAATAAAAAGGGTCTGGTAGTTGTCAGCTCTGGCATCGGGGGTGATCGGGGGGGTCGCCAGCGTCGCCAGCTTTTACGCTGCCTCGGCCTGGTGCGCGTGGAAAGGTATGATGGGGACCATTGGGGTTGTCGGCATGGAGGTGCATGGAGGTCGTCGGCAGAACTTGTGTGCGTCGGCATAATTTCTGCTGGCAGTCAGAGAGGAGTCGATGAATATCCACGGATATTAGCACAGAACGGTGGGTGTCAAAATTCTAGGGGTATGAAGGGGGATGTCTCCCCTGAAACACCCGAGGGGCAATTGACTATGGTCTCTAAAGTATGTGCAACATGGAGGTGAAGAGAAGCAAATGTTGGTCCGAGAGCTAGCTGCTTCAGTCGCCCTTGGGAGGTGCTCAGAGGTCTTATGGCTACAGCAGCTTTTGCGCTGATTTTCTGGGCCTAGGCACATTTGACTGCATGAATGTCCTTTCTGCTCAGCAGTGCGTTGAGCCAGCGCAGCCACTCCAGCTGTGCTAGCTGCTGCAAATGGCATTGCGATGTGGAAATTTGCAGGAAAACTTACCTTATTGTGAGGAACAGCAGAAGCAGTCAAGATACAACACCCGCAGCTCCCTAAAAATCACTCTCTCAGCCGTTTCCGAGAAATATTCTTCAGTTGACTCAGACACCGTCGTTGATGAGCACGGCCTTCTTGCCGAGCAAGAGACTCATTCAGGTGTAATAACTCGTAGCCAGAAGAGAAAACCTCATGCGGAGAATCTTGCCTCCTTGCCTTCTGGTGGTTTTTCCTGCAAGCGCAAGAAATCGAATTTGGGTATCAAAGGCAATGCCTTTGGTCATCCACTTGTGTCCACTTCCCGCTCAGTGATCACATTTGAGCAGGAGAGCAACACACCAGCAACTACTGCATCAGAAAACCACATCAGTAGCTCCTCTGCTTCCGGTGCATTTCCCAGCTATGGAATTCCATCTCGCCAATCGAGTGCCCTGAGCTTGTCTCTCCGTGAAGAACTTTGCCCGTCATCGGTCTCGTGCGGAAGTGGCCTGTCTAAGGTGTTCAATAATTGGCGGCAAGATAGTCTGTCCGAGGCAGCTGTAAGCTGTGAGGAGGAACTTGACGAAGAAGATGAACCAGCCACAGACTCAGTTGCAAATTATGCCTCACAAGAGGAGATAGACTGCGGCAAGAGGGTATTGCCGGAAGCGCGTGTGAAGCAGAAGCTAGAGACTTGCAACTCAGGCTGCCCAGCATTGCTGCTGGACCAGGAGGTGGAATGCATGTCTCCCATGAAGGTGAGCTTGTCGTCTCTTACCAAGCTTGTTGTTGAATCTTTTGAAAGGGAGGAGGCAGCGTTACTGATACATTCTGTTTGTTGTGCAGTCATCTGCTTCTTATGACGATGAAATCTTCTTGAACCTCATGGGTAAGGAGAGAAGTAGGCGAGAGGTGTGGGGATACATGGGAGTGAAGCAAAAGGAGCTGGAGGTAGAACATCGAAGAACAATGGTCAACTGGCTCGTTGAGGTGAATAGATAAACATATCTAACTTTTGTACATCAGTGCAGTTATGGTAGCTACTACGCTTGTTGTGTTGCTTTTCAAGCTACTACTTGCGCTACTAGTGTTCTCATACCCATGTTCGTCTTGACCTTATGGGCGCAAGAAGCAGGCTTTTACACCTTATGTGCATCTCAAGGCCACGCAGTACAGTCTTGTTAGGCTCTTCCTCTTATAAAAGCCTTGTGCGTGGACTAGTGTGGATGGCTGGATGCATCTCTACCTGCTGATGTGCACCCTTCACTCTCCTGTTGTGTATTGCAGTTTTCAGATGAGTTTGCTCTGCGGAGTGAAACTCTCTTTCTTGCCGTTGCCATCATGGACCAATTCCTCATGGATGGACCTCAAGTGAAGCGAAACATGCTGCAGCTCCTTGGCATTGCCAGCATGCTGGTCGCCTTCAAGTTTGAAGAGACACAGCCTAAAGGGTATGTATCTTACTATTATTAGTTCACGACATTCTCAAGCAAGCATAGCCGAGTAGGTTGGTTTCTTACATCGAAGGTCAGCTTGCCTAAAGTGTATCATGTTTTGGATCTGCAGATTGGTGCACAGTTGCTGCGAGGTTGCCGAAAAATGTTTCACAAGGGAGCAACTGATCTCTATGGAGGCACTTGTTTTGCAAACCTTGCGGTTTGAATGTATTATACCGACAGCGACAACATTTATTTGGTATTTCTTCTCCCCATCTTCCTCGCACTTTGGCAGTTTGAGCCCTACTTTACGAGTTTTGAAGGCAGGCGTCTGATCTTGGTGATCTGTGCTGGAAAATGTGCAGGTACCATATGAAAGTTGCAAAAGCTAGTCCGGAGATGGAAAGGATGGGCGAATTTTTGGCTTGTCTAGCACTCATGGACTATGAGTTTCTCAAGCTTTCACCTTCTCTAATCTCAGCAGCCGCTGTTTTCCTAGCTGCTCACATCCTGGGCAGAGAACCCTGGAATATTATCATGCAGGTATATATGATATGGCGTGCTTCTCTTCTCACATTTGTAGGACGGCAAGAATCATGAGCATACTGCTGCCAATTGTCAGCCGTCCTTGACAACTAGTTGAAGTCTAGTAACAGTGCTCTAAGCTTATCATGTGCAGGAAAGAACAGGGTATTCAGTTCACGATCTCCGAGACTGTGTGGAGGTACATCTCTTCAGCTCAGCCCACCCCATCACTTCGGGTGGATCACATAATTCTGAGGAATAAATTTTGGTGTCCATATCCCGTCCATTAGGAAAATCAATGCTTCATGCTTCATGGGCTTCGAAGAAAACACCTGCTGGAAATATGAATTATAAATTTATTCACTTTTGTTTGGTGCTCAATGACGACACTGCAGTACTGCTGAAGCTTGATGAAGTGTATTTTCAACAATGTAGTGTTGACAAACTTCCACTTGTTCTGGCTGCAGAAACTTCATCAGTGGCATCATAAAGTATGTATTCCTTATGAACAAGCTGGTGGACTAGGCAACTTGATGGGCATCAAGGACAAGTATGGGAGAGTTGAAAATCTTCAAGTTTCTTTTGCAGAAGCCAAGGATCAACTCCCTGACTGTCTGTTTAAGCTATGACACCAAGAGTTGAGGTATTAGAAGGTTAGAATCCAATATTTGATTGGGCACCATGTGGTTTAGAGTGTAGGTAGGAGTGATTATTATGAGTTGCTTATGTCAATATTATTCTTCGTAAATTTAAATCACCCAGGTGGCGAGCAAGCCACAAGCAATTTGCAAATGTGCTTGTTTCGATTCATGTACTTCAGATGAGCAAATTCATGTTCTGAATATGAACGTTCTTCTCGTTCCAAGGCATAAATTAGACATTGACAACCGTGTGCTGAAATTTGGTATTACGTGCACATTTGATGCAAAAAACAGGAAGTGTACAACATACTTTTGGTAATAGGTGGGGGACAACAGTACGGGACACTGCATCGGTAGTTGGGGTTACTTATTTACTCATTAATGCGTTGTGTGCTAGACACTGCTCAACTGTCAAATACATATGCAGTATTTTATCTGTCCCTCATACCTTCAAAATTCTCCAGTAAAACTGGCCTAATACTTGTAAGGACTTGTGGTGACCTGTCATGCATACATATCATTATACCGTGTAGGATGCAGTCGGAGAGCTTTGAACAGTGCAAGGTTGAAGGGTGTGTACAAATCAGAAGTAGCAGATGGAGTGGCCACGACAGTACATCCTTGAATATGAGAACCATGAAGCATATGGATGAACCTAACATGATAGAGACAAGTCAATGAAACCAGTCATTTTCTAAACTCCCGAAGTCACATCTGGCTAAGGTGGCGCAAGAGCATGTGACACTGCACGTGGCCATGGTTGGTTGTTTGAATAAGCTCCATGTACTTGACGTTTTTCACAACATTTGCATTGCTAGAAGATTGTTGATGCAATGCATGAAACAAATAGCGGTTGTGAACCATTACAAAGATGTGGGCTCTCGAGTCTCATGAACTATGTAGTATTTTATGTTGACCTATCAGGAATAGATTTCAGAGAATAGACCTGTATATTGCAATCATCAGAACTTGTGGCTAGAGCAGTATTGTGATTGTTATTCAGAAATGATATTGAGCATATGGCCTCCGAATGGTGCCGGCAAGCAAGGAGTGGCTGTTCTCCACCAACGGCTTCAGCTTTGTGCCCTGCTGATATGGTTGGCCATGAGTACACTTCGCCATTTTCACTGACACATGGGAAGTGAAACAGCAGATAAAAACTTGAGTACGTCAGAGAAGAGGGCATCCTATCATGAACACCAGAGTACAAATCAGGGTGGACAGCAAAGCCCCAAGTGTGTAACAAGTTGATGCCAAGATGCCCAGAGACTGCTACTTCAGAGTGACGAGATTGTTGGCTGTTAAGCATTCCCTCTCAGAATACGGGTCTGGGTGTCGGCGGGAAACCACGTTACAAGTGCCCAGGATGGTAGACGGAGAGGCAAACCTGCCGCAGACAATGAGTGACGCGCCTACATCGCACGACCGCAACGGCGTCCCCGTGTCACAGCTGCCCACCTCACTGCCACCCTGCCGCATCTGTTCCCATCATCCGCCAGGCAGGTGTAGAGTGATGAGCGAGCCGCAGTTGCAGACGCTAACAACAGAGTGAGCAATGTGGTCCAAACGCGTCAGTCTCCTGCCTGCATGCCTGCCTGCTCACCTTCAGCGTACTCGTGAAAAAGCAGATACGGCAGCAGAGGCGCGCAAACCTCAAGGATGCGAAGGTGGTTGTCGGCACCCGCCACCACCAGCTGCTGGGCATCAGGCGTGAGGCGCACAGCTGTAATGGCACCATCTGTCGGTCGTCTCTGCCATGACGCCGTGCTGGTGCCCGATGTGCGAATGTCCCATGCAATGATGCTGCCTGCACCTCCACCCCAGAGTGCAGATTGCTCGGCATTCCTTGAGTATCATCTGCATGCAATGCAGGCCCTGAGAGAGGCGGCGGGAATGAGCAAACGGGACGCACCATCGTCGGCGCCTGAGACAGCCAGGCGCCCAGAGGCATCCACGTCCAGAGCTTTGACGGGCGCGTCATGCTCTGCCAGCTCCGCCACCGCCTTCGTCGACTCGCCTGCCCCACCCCACCCCACCAGACACCGCAGCTGGGTTGCAAATGGTTGCAGCGGAGGCCAAGAAGAGGAGAAGGAGAAGGAGGAGGAGAAGAGGCAGCATGTGAGTACCAGCAGCACCCGAAGAGGAAGTGATGGCGGAGGACCAGCCTCCGCGGCCCTCCGCAATGCTCCACACTTTCACCGTGGCGTCCCACGACGCCGTCACCAGCGTGTCTGAGTGGGGCCCTGCCACGCACATGCACGACACTGTGTCGTCATGCGCGCTCANCCCCCCGCGCACACGCTGTCAGCCAGGTCGGCACAGGCAGTCAATTTCCAAAGCCTCTCTGTCTCTCGTATGTATAAGAGCGTGTGTATGTGTGTGAGTGTGCATGGGAGAGCGGAGACTCACACGGCCAAGAGTGCGGCCGTAGTCGACAGAGTACGCCCACACCCCATCGTCATAGGACCCCGCCAACACCACCTGCCGTTCACTCAGTGCAGGTCACAGCCACGATGAACTGTGGGCCCCCAGGGGGCTCTACACGCACACACGTACACACAAACAGATAGACTTACAGGGTACGACTGCGTGGCTGACGGCGCCAGGCACAGGCAGGAGAGCGGCAGGTGGCCCACTCTGGTGGCTCTCACTTGCAGCTCCTCCTCCACTTTGTACACCTATTCCAGCCCCAACTCTGCTCAGTCTGCGGTGTCCCTGTGGTAGGCAGGATAAGAGGGGCACGGGGAACAGAAGTGCAAGATCAGGAAGACACAGCACAGACTGCCAAATGGATTGCAGGGCCAGCGCTCACCTTGATGAAGCTGTCGCGGCCGGCGGAATACACGGTGAGGCTGCCAGAGGCGTTGGTGTCCGACAGCACCAGCGCGCTCACCCCTGCCCGGTGAACCTTCAGCGTTTGCGCTTTCACCGTCGACTCCCGTATGGCAGCCAGCAGATCATGTCCAGTCCGCGCAGGGGAGCGCAGGCAGGCCTCTCCCTCTGCCTCTGCCTTTGCCTCTGACTGAGGTGTGGGGGCGTTGTCGGCAACAGAGGAGTGGAAGCGCACGCGCCTCTCGCGGTCTCGCTGCTTCTCCCGCCCCCCCGCTGCTCTCTCGGAAGCAGCGGCAGCACCGGCATCCGCAGGCGAGGTGGAGAGAGACAGGCCAGGGATAAGCAGCGCCGCCTGCTCGCTGGCAGAGGGCTGGCTGGTGCCGTTAAGCGGGGAGGGGGAGAGCGAGAGGCGCGCCACTCGCTCCGGCGCAGCCATGGGCCCGCTGATGGGCTTGCTGCCCATGGGCGAGAGGCTCTTGGTGCGCACCAGGCCCCCCCCGCCCCCGCCCCCGCCCCCGCCAGCGGGCCTGAAGGGAGTGGAAGCACCGGAGGGGGGCGTCTCGGGAGGGGAGCAGAAGGCGGGGCTGGCGGAGCCGCTGCTGTTGGCCGACGATACGCTGCCCCCGCCGCCGCCGCTGCCGTTGTGGAAGGCGCGCGTCATCATGGGCGACATGCTCTTGGCCCTCAGCAGGCCCTGCATTGGCCGTGGCGGAGACGCCGCCGCCGCCGCTGCCGCTGCCGAGGAGGCCGCCGCTGCTGCTTCGTGGTTGGCTGAGCTCAGGGGCGGCGTGGAGAAGGGTTGCTGCTGCTGCTGCTGCTGCTGCTGCTGCTGCTGCTGCAGGTGTGGCCCAGAAGAGCCGACAAAGGCACGGGTCATGGGCGACACAGACTTGGTGCGCATGAGCAGTCCACCCCCCCCGGCCCCCGCGCCCGGCCTCGGCCCCGCCCCTCCCAGCAAGGCGACACCCCCCGCACTGGTGTCGGTGGGCGACGCGCGGCCGGAGGTGGAGGGCGAGCAGAAGGGCTTGCTCATGGGCGCCATGCTCTTGGCCCTCTGCAGCCCCGCCGACAGCGGCCTCCTGGGAGCGCTTACTGCTGCTGCTGCTGCTGCTGCAGCTGCTGCAACTGTTGCTGATGCCGATGCCGGTGCCAGCGCTGCTGCTGGTGCTGCTGCTGCCGACAGCAATGAGGAGGAGGAGGAGGAGGGTGCCCCCAGAAGAGCTTCCAGCGAGGCCAAGTCCAGCTGCTGCTGCTGCTGCTGCTGCTCGTGTGGCGAGGGAGGGGCGGAGGCGGCGGCAGCAAAGCGGTCCTGTGACAGCACATGCGCCACCAGCTCTGCCACGTCCGTGTGGCCCCACTCCGTGTCCTGCGGCCGGGGTGCGCCTGCAGGCAAGGGCTGGCGCTGCGGATGTGGGGCCGTGAACAGCTGCCGCGGCGTCTGCCCAAACTCACATATCTGCACGCAACCAACCACCAGCCACCCAGCAAGCAATGGCCGTCCGTCCCATCACACACTCTCTCACTCGCAACGAGCAGACAACAGCACAGGTGGAGGTGCGAGGAGAACTTAAGGGGGAAGGGGGAGGTCCGCACCTGGGCTTCAAGGCCCATGCGCTGTACCGGGTCAGACACGGCGTCCAGGTCCACGGCCCCCTCGTACGTGAGCGGATGGAACAGGTTGTCCGCCGCCACTGCCGCCTGCCCTGCCCCCCACCGCCAACGCCCCCCCCCCCCGTCACTCA
>WELA01013251.1:271293-281636 GCA_009602735.1 Mesotaenium endlicherianum | reverse complement strand
GGGGGGGGGGGGGGGGCAGGTCGAAGCTGGTGCAGGCGGTGCAGGACTACATCGGGTCGCTCAACTGGGGCTATCGCGTGGCGCTGCGGGACGCGCGCGTGCACTACATCAACGCACTCGCGCGCTTTGACGATCCGCACACCGTCTCCTGCACCGACCGCCGTGGCAAAGTGAGTTTGGGGGCGGGGGCAGGAGGACGTGGTTCGTCCCTCTTGCTTCCTCTCCTTGTCGCTCTTCACGCCTGAAACTTGGGCCTTGTTTTGTCGTTTTGTTTCGTGTCATGTGTCTGTGTGTGTGCGCGTGTGTTTGTTCGTGCGTCTCCTCTTCTCTCTGCGTTCTTCTCCCCCCCTGGTGTGTGAGGGTGCGGGTGTGTGGATGAGGAGAATCTGACTCAGGGTCGTGGGGGGTGGGTGTGCAGGTGACGCTGGTGACGGGGCAGAACTTTGTGATAGCGGTGGGCGGGCGGCCGCGGTATCTGGGGGTGCCCGGCGACACCGAGCTCTGCCTCACCAGGTGCCTGCCACTGCTTCTACCACCACCTCCTACGCCCTCACGCCCTCCTGCCCTCCGTCCTTCCCTCCTGCTTTGAGCTCGTGCAGGCACCCACCCAGCCACCCAGCCACGTGCGCCTCTCCCTTGCCGTGCTCTCCCCCTCCACTCTCCTCCTCCTTGCTGCTACTTGCTGAGCTACTTGTGCTTTGGTGGGGGGGGGGGGGGGGGGCAGCGACGACATCTTCTCGTGGGGCAAGCCCCCGGGGCGCGTGCTGTGCGTGGGCGCCAGCTACATCGCGCTGGAGACGGCGGGCTTCCTCTCCGCGCTGGGCTGCGACGTCACCGTCATGGCGCGCTCCATCTTCCTGCGCGGCTTCGACCAGGTGCGTCTGCACGTGTGCGTGTGCGCTCGTGCTAGCCCTCTCCCCCCCTCTCTCTTTTGTGCTCGAGGGAGGGGGAGAGCTGGGAGGGAGTGGGAGGAGGGGGGGAGGCTCAGTCTGTTTGTGAAGAGGCAGCTGACCATCTGTGTCTGTGTGTGCACGTGGGCGGCTGGGGGGAATGGGGACGGGGGCCGCTGTGGGGATTGGGGGCGGGGATGGGGGGAAGCAGGAGATAGCGAGCCACATCGCGGCGTACATGGGGCGCCGCGGCACCAAGTTCATCCGCCCGGCCGTGCCCACCAAGTTCGAGAAGAGTGCCTCTCCCGAGGGCGATGCTCATGACAAGGTGCACTCACTTGCTTGTGGATGAGTGCGTGAGTGCACGCTTGCCTGTGTGCGGGCAGGCGGCCTCTCACTCTGCCCTCTCTTAATGTGCGCTGGCACAGGGCAAGGCAGGGCGTAGCTACGTGGGCCATCTCCTGACGGCGGTGTTTTTGTGTGCATCTTCATGTGTGCGCGTGCCTGCAAGCGTGACGAGCAGGTGAAGGTGACGTACAAGAATGTGGAGACGGGCGAGGAGGCGGAGGACGTGTACGACACGGTGGTGCTGGCTGTGGGCCGCACCGCCAATACGCACACCCTTGTGCGTCCTTGCTCCCCTCCCACACCTCTCTCTCTCTCTCTCTCTCTCTCTCTCTCTCTCTCTCTCTCTCTCTGTGTGTGTGTGTGTGTGTGTGTGTGTGTGTGTGTGTGTCCACCCAACCAGGCAGGGAGGCAAGCAGGCGAGCAGGCAGGCAGGGGGGCAGGCAAGAAGTGGGCGTAGTTGAGTCCACTCTCAGCCCTCTTATGCACACATGTCTCACCTCCCTGCTGCTTCCGGTTGCTCTGGCCCCTCCTGACCACAGGCCCTGGAGAAGGCAGGCGTGGAGGTTCAGCCCCTCGACGGCAAGATTGCAGCCCCCACAGAGCAGGTGGGCTGAACACGCACGCACACCCTCTCTCTCTCACACACACATGCAGCTACGCCCGCTCCCAGCCCTNTCTCTCTCTCTCTCTCTCTCTCTCTCTCTCTCTCTCTCTCTCTCTCTCTCTCTGTGTGTGTGTGTGTGTGTGTGTGTGTGTGTGTGTGTGTCCACCCAACCAGGCAGGGAGGCAAGCAGGCGAGCAGGCAGGCAGGGGGGCAGGCAAGAAGTGGGCGTAGTTGAGTCCACTCTCAGCCCTCTTATGCACACATGTCTCACCTCCCTGCTGCTTCCGGTTGCTCTGGCCCCTCCTGACCACAGGCCCTGGAGAAGGCAGGCGTGGAGGTTCAGCCCCTCGACGGCAAGATTGCAGCCCCCACAGAGCAGGTGGGCTGAACACGCACGCACACCCTCTCTCTCTCACACACACATGCAGCTACGCCCGCTCCCAGCCCTGCTGGCGCATGCTTGGGGGCACACAGCCAGCAGAGGTCCTGTCTGCTCCACTTCTGTTCTTTCCCCCGATCGCGTGTCTGCTGACGTGCGCCACCGTATCCAAGGCTCTCGTACTTGAGCTTTGGGGCAGCAGGAGCAGGAGAAGGAGGAGGAGGAAGTGAAATTAGTGATACTGTCACACCGCTCTTCCCCTCCTCGTCCCTCCCTCCTCGTTTAAAGGAATTTTTTCTCATTTTTTGGGGGGTTGACAGACGAACGTGCCCCACATCTACGCCATCGGGGACGTGCTGCAGTCGCGCCAGGAGCTCACACCTGTGGCCATCCGGGCGGGGGTGCTCCTGGCACGGCGCCTGTTCGCCGGGGCCAAGCTTGTCATGGACTACTCTCTGGTGCTCCTCTCCACCTCCCCACCCTCTGTCTCCTCTTTCTCCTCTTTCTCCTCCTCTTCGCGCTGTGCATCGTCTCCTGCGCAAGCATGTGCCTAGTGGGTGGGTGCTGGTGCGCCAGGGAGCTTCCAAGCTTCACATTCACAGGAAGCGCATGCTGGTGCGCTGGGGGGGTCCAGCACAGCAGAGGAGGGGAACTGTGCCACCTAGTTGGGGAGGCACTCAGGGGCTGCATGCGGCATGCGTGGATGGCAGCCTGCATGTCTCCTCATGCTGCCGTGCGGGGCGGGCATGGGGCGCGCACGCAGGTGCCCACCACGGTGTTCACGCCGCTGGAGTACGGGTGCGTGGGAATGTCGGAGGAGGACGCCGTTGCCACTTATGGCGCCGACAATGTCGAGGTGGGCGCCACTGCTGAGCTCCTCTCTCTTCCTGTGGGCGTGGGGGAGCTTGCATCTGTGGTGTGCCTGCGTAGAAACCTGTTTGCATGCTTGCGCGCGTGCTGTGGGTGTGGGGAGGGTAGAGAGTGGGGGCAGCTGCGAGTGTNGGGGGGGGGGGGGGGGGGGGGGGGGGGGGGGGGGGGGGGGGGGGGGGGGGGGGGGGGGGGGGGGGGGGGGGGGGGGGGGGGGGGGGGGGGGGTGCAGGTGTACATGTCGTACTTCAAGCCGCTGGAGTGGCAGCCGGTGCACGAGGAGCACGCCCCCGGCGTGATGCACCGCGAGGACAACATCTGCTATGCCAAGGTGCGCCCTCCCTTTCTGGCCCCCTCTGCCCCGCGCAACGACCGTGTGGGTGTGCGCTTGCGTGCGGCGAGTGCGTGTGAGCATGTTCTCTTGGGGGGCTTCTGGGAGAGAGCAGAAGCTATATAACCACTGTTGAGGGTGGAAGGGAGAGAGGGTGGGGCCTACCTGTCCGCACTTGGGCTCATGCATGTGGGAGCAGCGAATGGGCATCATGACGATGTTCATGAAGCAGAGGAAGGGAATGCTGGAAGCTGGATGCTGGTGAGGGAGATAGGTCAGAGAGAGAGAGAGAGAGAGAGAGCGAGAAGACATGCTCGAGGTGGGGAGGGGGTGCAAGCTGACACACATATGCCCCTGTTACTTCTGCATGTATGTATGTGATGGGGTCCTGCACTGCAGCTGGTGACAAACAAGCTGGACAGCGAGCGCGTGCTGGGCTTCCACGTGGTGAGCCCCAATGCCGGCGAGATCACTCAGGTCAGTCAGGCCCCCACTCGCCTGCGCTCCTGCTCGCTTCTGGCATCTGATCTGCCACAACCTGCCACTGCCACCACTTCCTTCTGCCTACTGCCTGTGCACCTCCAACAGATCACATGTTGCTGCCTTCCTCGAGAATGACGAGAGATGTCTGACTGCGGCCGCGTTGGGTGTGGGTGTCGGCTTGGATTGTGCGGGTGATGGACCGTACTTGGTGCTGTCTGGCCGCGTGCCTGCAGGGGTACGCGGTGGCCTTGAAGATGAAGGCGACCAAGGACGACTTTGACAGCACCGTGGGCATCCACCCCACCATCAGCGAGGAGTTCACCATCATGCGCACCACCAAGCGGTCGGGGGAGAGCCCCTTCAAGAGCGGCTGCTGAGGTTAAGCTTGCTGCTGACCCGCCGCCAGCCTGCTTTTGCGTCATGGCTGTGCACCGTCATATTCCCAGTTTCTTGCTGCGGCTGACTGCTCCGGCACCGGTCAGCCCGGGCAGACATCGCCGCTAGCAGACTGGGTGGTGAAGTTGCACACTAGCCTTTCCGTGCAGGCTGTTTGGGTTAGCAGCGTCGTACTGAGCGCTGCACACGCCTGGAGTACCTTAGACGGCTCTGAGGGCTCCTGACCGGCTGCAGCGTTTAAGGGGATTTTCATCGTCTCGTTGTGTGGGGCACACTGCATGACGGCTCGCCCCCAAATGTCCCAAAGGCATGGGTCGGGCCTGAGCACCAGCTTCGGAGTGCGACTGCTGTCCTTGGCTCAAGGATAGGAGTAGTCAGGATCTTAGTGCCCCAGCAGAGACAGCATTATTGGCATTGTCGAGAAGCAATAAGGTGTAAGCTGCATCTCCCATCAGGTTGGTTGTCGCAAGTAGGTTGAAGCCACATGGACCATATGCAACCGGCAGAGGGTGGTTGGAATTGAAGAGTTCTCGGTTACATGAAGTACTACTTACTTGCATGTGGGTTCAAGGTGCTTCGATTGCTGATTTTGTCTAGCGCGTCCGAGGATTCAGGATCGACTGATAATAATAATATTAAGACCTCAGAGAAATTGTCGCAGCATGGTCCATCGCAATTATTTGGGTGAAAGTATTCCTCCTAGCATAAAAATTAATCAGAGCTTTAAAATGCCAGCTCCCGCCTTGGTGTCGTCTGCTATCGCTTAGTTGATGGCGCCAACCACAAGCCTGCGGGACTTGATGGGAGACCACTTCCAGCGCTTGTAGTACACGGCGGTGACGAGGACCAGACTCATCACAAAGATCCACTTGGCACCCATCTGCACAGAGAGTCCAGGAAGTACACACATCAACACCAGCGAACCAATCGACCAGCTTCTGCCTATATTGCCCCCCATCCCGAGCTTGACTACGAAGGCAAAAATCAGGCCCTAGCATCATAGTGTTCTTGACTTCATCAGGGTCACAAACAAGGAGAAGAAAATGCTGCCAGCACCCCACCAATAAGTGGAGGACCTTGGCCGGCAGGTCCCCATAAGCAGCCGCCGAGGGTGCAAGGCCGATCAAAAGTCCTGTAAATTCTAAGGGGGAGGGGGATGCTCACCAGCTTGCGCTCGTCCAGCTCGGGCTCTGCCACCCAGTTCAGGAACGTCACCACGTCCTTGGCCATCTGCAGCCCGACACCGCGCACACACGCACAGCACATTGTTGAGTCAATTCCCGGACCTTCTTCTTCACCTCCCGCCTTGCAGCGCCCTGCCCTGCGGAGGCATGCATGCATCCACCTGCCTTCCCACTCGACCTTGCTTCACAGAAACAACCCGTCAGGTAGGAGGAGCATGGGGCGGCCGCTGCCAGGGGCTCACCTGCGACTCAGTGGCAGGCGTGCCGTCGTCGTACTCCACGCCGCCGTCTGCAAGCATCTTGGGCATGGCGATCAAGCCGCCCTTAAAGTAGGGGTTGTAGTACAGCCCCTCTCTCACCTGCGCCCCTCGCTCCCCCGCCATCGTCAGCCCCTCCAGAGACAAACAGCCACGCTTACTCTCGCATCCAAAACCCTTGACATATGGTATCTGGGTTGCCCAGGGTCGGGGCGCCTTTCCGTCCATGCAGGCTCAACTTACCAAAAGTGTGGGGCTAATTGATGATACGCTCGTAGACCTTTCCCACATGTCCACAAGCGTATGTAACCTCCCAGTGCTCCCCACTGCTGCAGAAGTAGTCGACCGTGTCCTGCTGACTTCTACTGCATGGTCCATAATGACTACAACGTGTAAGCCACAGCATTCATGCAAGACGTAATATTTGGTTAACACCTGGTCTTGAACCAAGCGGCATTTCGACGGTGGCCACATCGCAGCCAGGAGGCATTGTGATAACATCCCACTAGCAATAGCCACATGTGTCGCTCCCAAATCCGCTGCTGCACGGGGCAGAAGGAGGAGGAAGAGGAAACTGACCTCCACACCGGCAGGTGGGTCGCGGTAACCCAGGAGGAGCGAGAACATGTAGTTGAGGCCGTCCTCTCTCGCCTGAAGACCACCCCACTCCACAACACACAAACCGCTCGTCAGCCGCAGGCAGTAGCCAGCACACAGCGAACCCATGAGAGCATCACCTGATCATGGTCACACCAGCATGCCTCTCCCACACTGCCCCAACAGAAATGGCCCCGTCCTGATCTCAGAATGCACCCACGTCATCACCCCTGCTTTCTTCTCACGTGAGGTGCTTTTGACATGCCTGAGAGGCCAGCAACAGAAGATGCCTCGTGTACACTAGCTGCAAAATATTGCGAAGATGAGGACAGACTGCATGGCCCTTGAGCAGCATTGCTCGTTGCATGCACTCAGCTTTGAAAAAGTAGAGGAGTTTCTCACGCAGGGAGGGGTGACACACCTTGGTCATGCTGCTGAGGTCAGGAGGATACGCTCCGCCGTTGGCAAAGCGGGCGGCCTGGACGGCAGCATAGATGGGCTTGCCGTCGGGAGCATAGGGGTGCTGGAAGTGGTCGCTCAGCTTCCCAGGCCTGTTGAACATCTCACCCTCGCCGTTGGGGCCGTCGTACACTTCCACCTCGGCTGCGATGGCCTTGGCTTCGTCCTCGGTGTACATGACACCGACAAGGTCGCGATATGCAACGCATGTGATGGCGTGGCAGGAGGCGCACACTTGCTGGTACACTTGGAACCCTCTTCTCAGCCTGCGAGGGTGGTAGGGACGGGTCGTCAGAAATGGCACGAGATTGCCTGACTTTCACGTGTAGAAATGACTGCAGCAGGAAACCCTAAGTGTCCCAGCTAAAACTCCTGCTGACTGGTAAGTATGGGGCAGCTTCAAACGGTGCAGCTATCTTACACTTGGCACCTGGACCTAAACTTGGAACTTCAAAGGGCCACTATTTTCTGTCATGGACTGTTACAGCTCTCAGAGTTTGTGGCACTGAGGAAAGGCAAGTCCAGAGTTTGGACCCGCCTTATCCAGTCTGGCGCTATATATCATAAGTTAGAAAACAAAATTCCCACACAAATGTCGGCCTAATATCCTGTCCGCCTAATTCCTGAATGTATCTGCTGATCCATAAGGTTTGATTAAGTAGAACTCCTGCTTAGACTAACCGGTGAAGCATCCTCATGTGCCTGAAAGTTAGCCATGAGGTTTTGACTTGACTACAGACGAAGCTGGTAGTCCACCATCGATTGGCAGGCATATCACCGTCTTTGAACAATGTGGGTCATGACCTAGGCCAGCACATATGAAGCTGAACACTGGAAGATAAACGCAGGCAGCCGACATCCTGCTTACAGAAGTTGTTTCAAAATCTAATGAGCACCCCAACAGGAACACTCAGGTATAGCATGGAGACTTACGATGGATGATCATAGGAGCTGAACCAGCCAGTGTGTGACCAGGGATACTGAGGGGGATGGAGGCCCTCTTCAGCTTCGTCGCAATGGGCAACTCCAGCAAGAGCACCCACAGCCAATGCACTTCCACCTACTAGACCAAATGCTTTGAGGACCTTCTCTCCCGCACTTTTCTCATATCTTCCATCGTTCTGCTGTCTGCTCCCTGCAGCGGATGCTGCTGGAAGAACCTGAAAAAAGGAAGAACTTATTGATTCAAAACCATTACACAATGTGGATGCTGTCGCAGCAGTCTGCACACTACAGGGTATGTAACTTCAATAAGCTCCCAACGACAGATACATAGAGATAACAGAAGGAAGAAGAAAAACGGCTCTACGACGCCACGATCTGATCATCCATACAGGAAACCAAAAGCCATACCTGACTTACGCTCGGTCCTCGAGCGACATGATACGAGGCTGTAGCGCTCTGGCTCTTCACCAAAGCCCGGGCAAGCGCTGTTGCACGTCCTAACATGGTTGTTGCCTTCCCCGCCACAACGTCTTAGCTCTCCAAGACCAGATCAGTCGAAGAAATTGATCAACATACCCTTGGAAGTGCTCGAAGCATGTTGCATGTGGAGAACTTAGTCCAAGGTGGTCGAGAGTGGTCGAGAGAAACTTTTGAGAACCTCCGTCGAAGAAAATGCCCACTGTTGTCCAATCAGAGTCGTCATTCTTTAAAACCTTTCCGCAAATTTCTACAATCTGCCAATCCGAGTTGAACTTAGTCCACCTAAGTCGCGACAACGCCCCTGTTGGCTTCTCGAACTGCAATGCAGCGGAGCTCGGGCGGGCTGTGAGGTCGAGGTCCAAGGTGACGAAGCCCAAATTGGTCGCTACCGATCAGAAGTTAGAACGATCATACGATAATTCAATCACATATATCAGCACAGAAATATATACACCTAAAATAGAAGCTCTTTTACACACTTTTACATGCTTTTACCAGATGCCTTCAACTTCATTGTCGCTCCCAATCGCTCCTGTCATTGACCGAAGTAATGCTGAAGCATGTGAACGACTCGTCGAGAGGAGTACCCAGAAAGAAAGCGGGAAGGTCGACGTGGGCCAGTGGCGAGTGAGCACAAGCTCCGCGGTTTGTACTGTGGATCACTCCACTGCAGAAGACGGGGTTCTAGAATCAGGTAGCCACGAGATGTCTTTTCATGAAGCTAAGCATCTCGAGATTAAGATAGCTAGCATGCATGGTGCCTTATGAGCTTGATCAAGGGAGCCCATCACTGAAACTGTTCTTTTAGGCGCGTTGTGGATATACATTTTGGCTCATTGTCGACGTACAATATGGCTTACGCAGTACCTTGTAGTCTGCAAGCAACGAGGCTTACTTGTCCGTTTGAGCCTCAATTGCCTATTTCCACGTCGAGTAGATCAGTTAGAAACAGCCCGCGGTGTTTTAGAATCTCACTGAAAATTCAAGCCAGTTTTCAGCTCCCGGGTCCTTCTCTTGCAGTCTGTGAGAAATCTAGTCTTTGGGGGGAGAATGTGCTTCACACTGCAGGAAGCGCATCTGGTCAGCTTGAAAGTAGAAGTAGAAGGCAGCGTCGTTCTGCTGTTTGTATGGCAGCCGACTATTACTCTACACTAGGTGTGAGCAAGAGTGCGTCAAAACAGGATATAAAGAGTGCATATAGGAAGTTGGCACGCCAGGTACGCCCTTATCTGAAGCTTCCTCCATATTTTAAAATCTGTATGTCATGCGGGAGCAAGAAGCAGCGAACGAGCTAAGTTGCATCCAGGTGCCAGATCCTTTGTCGGTAGAGCTGAATCAGCAGCTCATAAGCGCAAGTTATATCTTCCTCATTACCTTGGAGCGTTTGGTTTGAGCAGTATCATCCAGACGTGAACAAGGACAGTGGAGCCGAAGACAAATTCAAAGAAATCAGTGGTGCCTATGAGGTAAGCTTAAATAACCGTGTGAGAGCGGCACTGACTGTGCCATCACTGGGCTTTGTATTGTTCAGCTCATACTTTCTGTCAGCTACTAAGAGAGATTGCCTTTTCCTTGTACACGCTTCACCCTTCTCACTTGCCGCACCAACTACATGATCATAAGGCCGAAAATGAGGAGGGGACAGGCAAACTTCAAGAATGAGCGAGCACTTCTGTGTGGCGGTGCTACTATATTACGAGGCAATGTGCAACTAAAGACTGAAGGGTGCATTCGATTGGCAGGTTCTCTCTGACGACCAAAAAAGGAAAATATACGACCAGTATGGAGAGGCTGGCCTCAAGGGAGGGCCTGGCATGGGGGGTGGAGGCTACGCCACTGTGAGTTCCTTTCTAGGTTTCGCGGCTTCTCATTCACTTTCAATCCACTTGTGTATGTCAGCACAGCACCTTGCCAGTCTCTTCCCCTGTTAGGAGAATAATTTACAGAGGACTGAGAGATCTAGCTCGCGGTTGCTTCGCTCATCTGCAGGATCATTGCTGACAGGATGGATGGCTGGCTGGCTGTGACTGGTGAGCGGGGCGCAGCAAAATCCATTCGACCTGTTCGAGTCGTTCTTTGGGTCGAGCATGGGAGGCATGGGGGGCATGGGGGGCATGGGGGGC
>WELA01013251.1:243917-268384 GCA_009602735.1 Mesotaenium endlicherianum | reverse complement strand
ACCCCCTGCCCACCCCCCTTCCTCCCTGTATCCTGCCCTTTCTTTCACCCTCCCTGGTTCCCATTCTCCCCTAGGCACTCTCACTTGTCATCTCTGTCTAGAGCTGATGTCAGCTGCACAGGGTGAGGTTGACGGGCAATGGATGACCCACCAGGATCTCAGCCCCTTCGGAGGCTCGTGCTGTCCATGCTCAGAAGTTGTCTAAAGCATCATGCACCCGCCACCGTGCACCCGTCCAGTCACACTCCGCATGCACACGCACACACCTGCTCGCACGCACACGTGCATGTGCGCCAAGTGCACGAGCTTGGTAAAGCAAGGTCCCTTGTCCTCCTCTACGACACCTGTCTGCCGGCAGCCGTGTGGCCCCATCCCCGTCCCCTGTCCTGCGACAGTCTCTGACAGAGGATTGTGGGGTTTGGGCCTGGTGTATCTGTTTGGGGATGGGCCTCCTGCTGCTGCCGTGTGCGTGCTCCGAGCAGCAGCAGAGTGTTCTCTGGGCAAGCCCCGGCTGCAAGCTCCCAGCCCTCTCCCCCCAACGCAGCCCTCCCAGCTGCGGCACGCTGGCAGATGGCTGTGCTGGCCATGGCCTTTCTGGTTGTAGGGTTCATGTGGGGGCCGCGTGTGGTGAGGTTGATGCGTCGCTTAGCTGGCTGGACCTGGCACCTGCTCACCGGGTCCCGTTAATAGCTCGTCTGTGCCTCCCCAGACACGTCACATGTGTAGAGATTTAGTGGNGGGGGGGGGGGATCGGGTCCTTGAGCGAGCGAGCGAGAAACACGGGGCAGTGTCATGTGCTGCTTTTGGTCCCCTCCTTGTGCACTCTTCTCCGTGCTTGGCGTAGCCTGGCCTGGCTCGGCTCTTGGCTCGTGCTACCGCGATGGCGAGTGCTCACGGGGTGCGAGGCGCCCGTGCTGTCGCTCATGGATGTGTGTCGGGGTGTTGCCTGTTCTCCTGCCTCTCCAGATCTGTGGCCTCCGGTGCTTTCAATTGGCTAAGGAGAAAAATATGAGGCCACCGCCTAGTGAGTGGTGCAGCCCAACTTTTATCTTGATCCTCGAAGAGGTCATCCCGTGTTGTCCATGACATTTCGATTCTGAGTATATTTTTTTTGAGAGAGTGAAGCCTCATTGACTCGCTCGTACAGCTAAAGGGGTGCTTATGTTCCTATCTATATCTAGCCCAAGTGTAGTTTAGCTGCTAATTAAAGTGCACGTGTGGATGGGTTGGAGTAGAGATAATTTTTAGCCTCCTCCATGATGTGCTTGCAACTTTGCCATACTTGCTGATGGAAGGAGTGCTCAACTTGTGTTGTCAAAAAGCATCCAAAAATCGTAATTGAAGCTGTTGAATCATTCATAAGTTCAATTTATGACAAAGCAATTGCCTCACTACCGCATAAAATTCCATTTTGTAAGTTGCCTCCAAATTCACTATTTGGTAATTGAACACCAAGAGCACGTTGTGAATGTCAATTGCATGAGGGGTGCAATCTATTGCGTTGAGTACACGTGTTCAAAAAAGTTCTTTGTTAGCCCAACGTGTCCATGCACTATGAAGCTTGCTTAATGACATCACAGTTTGTGGGAAAGTCCATGACTGTTCATATTCAGTACACTGAAAATTATGATACTTAGGGTCACAATTAAATGTTGGCCTCTACGTACATCTGTGTTTCTCAAATGCATCCTTAAAACGTTAGTCAATCGTGTTGGTAAGATTTGTACATCAGGCTTAAGGTTCCGACGTTGGATAAGAAGCTGGTTGAAGAACTAACTAACCCACACAAGATGAAGTGAATGTTCCTCCCTTCAAACACAATCTATCACAAAGTTCGCTTGTCAAAAATTCTTGATTTGAATAGTGATCAATCTAGAATAAAGGTTCATTGAGGATCTCACATGCAATCTTTGTCGTGGATGGTAAAATTTTAAAGTGCAAATTTCATAATATGATTCAAGGTCAATGACTTATGAAGCCTCATATGATAGATTAGGTTATACTGATCCTAACTGTGAGCTTTAGAATTTAGGTGGAGTTCATGAGCTTGTCAATTAAGTCGACGCTACGTGCGGGATAAAAGATTTAAAGATACCAAATGGGTCAAGAATCCCATGTGGTGATTGACATCCTACAAATAAGCCTCCAAGTATGATGCAGATATTGAAACGCGTGTTACATGCGCCCTTTCAGTTGCATAAAATAGTTTGTTAGTTCATGAAGGTGATGCATGTGTGAGTCTTGAAGTGAGGCAAGGAGATCATTTTGGTAAGGTCTTGTTATATACTATCACAACTTCTTCCATCTATGTGATGGGAAACTCAATTGCATTTTTACTATAATCAAAAGCTATTGTTTTATAATCTACAAACTTAAAATTAGTATCTTATGCATATAAGCATGCACCATTGTTTCATATTACCTCTGTCGTGCGTTACGAGGTCGAGTGCGCAACATAGGTATAAGCAACACATCATAAGCAAGCAGGCTTCGTGGCAATGAAGACTATAATACATGTGGCTTTATAGCCAAAAAGGGAGTCAAGTCTCAAATGTTTTAATTAAGGAGAGTGTACTCTCCAGAGTGAGCACCTCAAAACTGTATCCTGGTAGGACTACAATTAATGAAGTATGGCCCAAAAGATCACTGGAAGCACATCATGATCTTCAAGAGTAGTCCTCTGCAAGGGTTTAAGCTGTGACTTTGCTCACCACTTGTGAAGTTCTTCAAGTGATTGGAAGTCAGGAGGGCTTGCTCTTCACAAGAAAGTAGCTAAGTGGTCCTAAAAACACAAGAGATAAAAGTATAAGCTTTATTGGTAATCTCTGTTACTTACACCTGGCATAATGGGACTTCTGAAAGATGTCTCTTTAGGGACATCTCTAGTACTTTTACTCTTGGAAATCCGGCGTGGTATGCGGCAGATCCAATGCATCTAGTCACTCTAGGAGGCTCTCCTATGTCCACTAATGTGTACAAGGCATGCACTAGCGCTCCTATAGGCTAAGCATAACTCAAACCAATCAAAGCAAAGCACGTAGAATATGCTATGTGTCTCTCATTGGTGGGGCTTACCTTGGGTGATTCTACCTAGATAGCGCCTCAAAAGTGAATCTGGAACTTGAGGAAGCTTCCTCTAGGAGTAGGTGATGCAGTCACCAAGTTATAGCCTCAATGATGCACTTATACTATGGAAATGCAAGACTTATGTAGTCTAAGGGGCTCACGGATTTGTGCGTACAAAGCTAGGGGTTTTTGGGATCACAAAGTGCCAACAATGTCGCCTTTGGGGACATTGAGTTACAAGTTGGCCCTTGGGAAAGTTCCGCTCGGGGCCGACGCGGACTAGATCGCAAATAACTCGCTCAATACTTGACCAAATGACGCGAAACCGGTGCCTTTCGGAAGATGCTTTGACGCGCTACACTTTGATGACTTGGAAATCTAGAAAAGGTCAACATATAGATGCGTACAATCAATGCAAGGTCAGTCTTCCTAGGTTGATGTTTCACACAAGTGGAGCTTGGTTTTGTACGTCAACCTCGACTCAATAAATCATGACAGCTGTCGTGCGTTACGAGGTCGAGTGCGCAACATAGGTATAAGCAACACATCATAAGCAAGCAGGCTTTGCTGCAATGAAGTCTATAATACATGTGGCTTTGTAGCCAAAAAGGGAGTCAAGTCTCAAATGTTTTAATTCCCCCCCCAGCTCTCAGCCTCCAGCTGATGGGCTGTGTACGCTGCCTAAGGCTAGCTCAGAGCAATCACTGCAGAACCAGTCTCTAGCTGGCACGCGGGCCAGCGGCGGGTCAAGGCAGCTGATGTAGAAGCCGAGGTTGCAGCTGTCGCAGAGCAGCATCTTGGCATCCTGGCCAGAACTGTTGCAGATCTGGCACGCCCAGTCCTTGGGCGGGCGCGCGTCGCAGGGATGAATCTGCAAGTCAAGGTTAGGAAGGTGGCATGGTCCACAGTTCTTCGTGTGGTCCTTGTGAAGACGGCCATCTGCACCTTCCAGCTCCAGGATTCCTGACGCCAAGACGCGCTTGACGCGCAGGATGACCGGCGAGCTGCTGGTGCCGAGGGTGTTCTTTGTTTGACCCCGCAGGTACACGAAGTCACCTGCGGAAAATTGCAACACCCGCGGACGATACGCTCCTCCACGAGTCATGGCATACCTCAGTGTATCGCGATGCTGTGCGATGCTGAGGTTATCCATGGCCATGGGCATTGGGCGCTAGAAGAGCTGCGCACGCTGTCTGATAAGAGCGCTCCACGTCTCGAGACTGTCCAAGTCCAAGACGTTCGCGGCCACGGTCCTGGCTGCGGCGGGCAGGACTGGCTGGCGGCCATAGAGAAGGAAGTAGGGAGAGTGCGAGGCCAAGGAGGCCTGCTTACTGAACCTGTACCCCATAGCCAACCATGGGAGGGCGTTGTCCCAGTGGGTGCTGTCGTGGGCAAGGCAGTACTTCCGCAACTCAAGCTTGATGGCCTGTACCATGCGCTCTGCAAGGCCGTCAGTTTGAGGATGGTCGCGGGAGGTGGTGTGGTGGTCGATCATAGAGCGCTCCAGCAGCATCTGAAAACTGCCCTAGAACTCCTTGCCCTGGTTGGTTAGCATCTCAGCGCAGCCGCCAAAACGGCTAAAGACCTGATCGAGGAAGGCTTGAGCGATCCCCTCACTGGCCTTGTTGGGCAAAGGCACGAGCTCGACCCACTTGGACATGTGCTCAATCATCACCAAGACGTAGAGGTTGCCTCGGCGACACTTGGGCAGCTGCCCAGCCAAGTCGAGCGACCACCAGTAGAACAGCCCCTGAATAGGGAGGGGGCTGAGAGCGACGGTGCGGGCTGTGAAGCTCGAGCGCACACGGTCGCAGAGAGTGCAGCTGCTGACGATGTCGGCGACGACCTTAGTCATGCCGGACCACCAGTACTCGGCCTAAATAAGGCTGAGCGTGCGCTTGACACCAAATTGTCCCAACGCCTCGTGCACACGGCGCACCAGCTGACTGCGTATGGCATGCTCGAGAACCACCAGGACGGTGCCGTCTGCCATCACCTGGCGCACGCACCCCTTCATGAAGACGAAGTCGCGGCTGCGCTTGAGGACGCGCTCACGCTCCCTCGTGGTGACGCCTGGAGCTATCACCTTAGAAGTGACACACTGCAACACTGGGGTGTCCTCCCAAACATCATCGGGCCCTCATTGCCAGCTGTCCTGCTCCTCTGCTGCTGCCAATGCCAAGCGCCGCGGGTTGACAGTCACCATGGCCAGGCTCGTGAGCCCTGCGGGCCGCACCTCGCTGTCCACAGTGAAGGCCAAGAATGCTGCTGCGTGCCACGCCACGGGCTCGTCCTTGTCATGGCGTGCCACAGACAGGTCCCTCAACAAGGGAAGAGGGTTACGGCTGAGGTCGTCGGCGTCCATGTTAGTGGACCCAGGGTGGTGATGCACGTCGAAGGTGTACTCCTGCAGAATGAGCGCCCATCGTGCGTACTTGCCTGTCAGGCGCTTCAATGTCATGAGCCACTTAAGTGGCTGATGGTCGGTGACCATGCGGAAGTGGGTGCCGTAGAGGTAGTGCCTGAAGTGCACGATCGCCCAGACTGCTGCCAGGCACTCTCCCTCGTAACATCCATAGTTGCTCTCGGCGCGGTTGTTGCTGCGGCTAGCGTAGGCCACCACATGCTCGAAGCCCTCATGCTCCTGCACCAGCAACGCGCCCAGCCCTGCCTGCGACCAGTCGGTATGGAGGACGAAGGGCTTCTTGTAGTTGGGCCGCCGCAGCACCGGTGCGCTCACCAACAGCTCCTTGAGCTTGTCAAATGCCGCCTGCTGCTCTGGCCCCCACACATAAGCAACACCCTTCCGCAACAAGTCGTTGAGCGGCTTGGCCAGCTCGCTGAACCCTGGCACGAAGCGCCGATTGTAGTTGGCGATGCCAAGGAAGGCCCTCAGCTGCGAGACATTCGTGGGAGGCGGAATGCCCGTGATGGCTGAGATCTTGGCCAGCTGTGGCGCCAGGCCGCTCGAAGAGAGCAGATGCCCGAGGTACTCCACCTCTCGAGTCTCAAACGTACACTTGCCAGGATGGCACTTGAGCCCTGCGGCCTCCAAGCGCTCCAACACGGCAGTGATGTGGGCCACGTGCTCCTCAAACGTCTCACTGAAGACGAGCACGTCATTGATGTAGCACCGGGCAAAGGAAAGCCCTGCCAGCTCCTTATCCATGACCCTCTGAAAGGTGGCCGGCGCGTTCTTCAACCCAAAAGGCATCACCACCCACTCGTAGAGGCGCTGTGCCCCCCAGAACGTCGTTTTATGCTGATCCTTCTTGGCAATGAGAATCTGGTCAAAGCCCTGGCGCAAGTCCAGCACTGAGAACCAAGTGCAGGTGCCAATGTCATCAAAGGTCTCGTCTGGCGTCGGCATAGGATACCTGTCCTGCTCAGTGACCTCGTTCAGCCGACGATAGTCACCGCACATCCTCTTCTTGGACCAGTTGCCCGAGGCATCCTTCTTGGCTGGCATGACCGTGGGCGCGGCGTAGCGAGACGAAGACTCCTTGATGAGCCGACTGTCCTCCAGCTTGCCTCTCTGTGTGCCGATCAGACCATCCTCAAAGTGACTGTAACAATATCTCTTGAGGAAGATAGGCTCCTTGGACGTGAGAGGAATCCGCATGGGATCCTCCTTGTAGCGCCCAAGGTCGTGCATGCCGCTGGCGAAGCTGACGCTGCGTCTCCCATCCAGCAGTGTCGTCAGCTGTGCCGCCTGGGCGTCAGTGAGAGTCCCCCCCAGCTTCCATGTAGGCGCAGCTGGTGAGGGCTCCTGCCCTGCAGCCGGCTCCTCCTGCCCTGCTGCTGGCGTAAGCTGTGGCGCTGCAGGTGTCACCTGCCTTGCAGCTGTGTGTGTGCGGCCTGCGATGGGTGCCTCCGTTTGGGCAGCTGCTGCCAGCTGCATTGCACCGCCTGCCTGAGGTTGCGAGCTAGGAAAAAGAAATGGCGACCGGAACTCCCAAGGTCGCTGTAAGGCCTCCTCTCTCCTGCGTCCCCCCCCCAGCGAACCAGAATCGTCACCGGCCGGCGGCGGGGACCGATGGCGTGCGCGCGCCTGCGGGGCAGACCCCTCACGCTGGAAATGCCACGCGGTGCCGGGCGGAGCCTGGTCGTCATCGTCAGGGGAGTCCTCGTCCATGGCGTCAGCAAGCCAAGGCAGCTCTGGGTGGCGTGCCTCTGTGTAAAGAGGTGCCAAGGCCTGTGTCTGAAGCGAGATCCAGGTGAGCACGTGGGCGCCAATCGCCTGTCCCAGGAGGCAAATGCGGTTCACCTCTGTGAGACCGTCCAGCTCCGTGAGGTGTGGCGGGAAGCCCATGGCGCGTTCATCCTCTGTCGGACGGGGCCTGTCAAACATGCCAATCTCTAGGTCAATGACCATCCCGCGCTGAGCGCCCACAAAGGCATCGCTGTTGTAGCGGCTGACAAAGGTGAGGAGCGCTCGAGTAACGTCGTGAAGGACCTCGCACTGCGCCTGCGAGGAATGTGGCGGCACCGTCACCCGCTGCGCTAGCCGAGGGGCATCGAGGATGGAGTCAACGTTGCGCGTGTGGCGCGGATGGGCAACGGCTAAGGCCTCGAGCGTGCCAGGCATTGCCAGATTGGTGAAGTTTGCGTGGACGCGATGCGCGAACAAGCCAATCTGGGCAGCGTCGATGACGGCCTCGCGACCGACATAGCTGCTGCAGAGGGCAAAGTCGGCACTGACGTCGGGCCTGTGGTTGTGGCGTGCGGCCACGTTCTCTAGGACCCATGCAAGAGTGTGCGGCGGCTGACGGTCCTCCACCATGTTGAGGACGCGGAGCAGGTGCCAGAAGAGGGCCGTGCGAGGGTCACTGAGTGCTCTGCCACGCCCAGCTCTGGAAAATTCTTGGCACTCCCAAACCGCGATGATGAGATCGATGGGCCCAAGGCGAGTGACATGCTCAACAGTGATGTTGCGGATGTCCATGGGCCAGTCCGTCGGTGCGCGGCGGAAGGCGTGCGCGGGAAGGAGGTCTGCAAATCGCTCGTGGCACAGCGCCATCTGCCGACGGGCCACCAGCTGTGCCTTTGGATCGAGGTCCACGTAGATGTAGCGGCGTACGGGAATGCCGGCCTACAAGGTCGCTAGCAGCGCTGTGGCAATCTCGGCGAAGAGCTCAACAAGCACAATGCCGGCGGGCCGCTCGTCGAGCGGGTCGGCACAGTTGGGTGTCGGCAGCGGGCGGCATCCTATGGCAGGATCGCCAAGCTGCGCGGGAGGCGGATAGGTGCGCTCGGCACTGTGCTGATGTGGTGCCATGCGGAGCGCAGCCACGGCGCGCTCAGCGTAGACGCGCGTGAGACCTGGAATGCGGTCCGCAATGGGCAGGGGACGCCTCTCCTGCGCGTGGGCCTGATAGGAACGCCACCTCATGCGGGCGTCCTGCAAGGCCTCCGGCGGCACAGCGCGGGCCTGACGTCGGGCGATGTTGACGCACAGCTGCTGCCATCGGTGACGCTGAGCAAGGTCGTCCTGGTGCAAGGCTGCATGCGCCAACTGGTCCAAAACGGGCCGCTGAGGCAAATAGAGATGTGGATCAAAGTAGGCACGCTGGCGCTCACGCATGGCCTCAGCGGGATCTAAGCAACGAGATCGCTTGGGGCTGTCAACCACCTGTCGTGGCCGGACGAGCTGGCGCGGGGCCAGCTGGACTCGCGGGCGAGAAGGCCCTCGTGGAGCTAGCTCGACGCGGGGATGCCGGAGATGCGACATGAGCTCTGCTCGTGTGGCTGCCGTGAACGGGTGGCAAGGGAGCGGCCTGCCACCTGTGCGCGCCACCTTCTGAAGAGGCGATCCTGAGGGGCCATCGCCTGCAATGTGGCTGCGTCGAACGTCAGCGCGTCGAGCCGCAGGGTCAAGGTACAGGGCATAATGCGCCTGTGAGGAGGAATGCGTGTCGTCGCAGTCAAGGAGTGGACGAGAAGGTGGCGTGCCTCCTCGCTCGCAAGTGTTGTCGTACGGGGGCGTGCGCTCCTTGTTATCGTACGGCGGGGTGATGGAGCGGGCTCGCGGCTTGCGAAGAGGAGTGACCTCTCGCGCTTCACGCAAGAGCGTGAGTGACCGTGAGCGCCTGGTCTCGCGGAGTGGAGTGGTCTCCCAAGCGGGCCCAATGGTTGGCCTGGTGCGGTGTGCGTATCGCAGGGGCGGATGGGCGCAGGTAGCCGGGCCTGCGCGTGGCGGATTGCGGATGCTGCTCCGAGGCTGCAGCTGGCGCACGGGAGGCAAGGTAGTGCTGGAAGAAGCAGCTGCCGCGCGGGCGGAGGCAAACAAGTTCCTGACGCGACACTCGTTGCTCGTGGAGCACTCATGGGACACGGGACGGCTGGGTTCAGCTGCGGTGGCACGAGCCCAGCTGGACCGGGCCGCGGCCTCCTGCGGCAGGTCGTTGAAGCCGGGCGGGCCTGTAGGCCTGCGTCGAACGTGCGTCGTGGGCGTAGGTGGCCGAGGCTCCTCTGATGGCTGCGCAAGGTACTCCTCCGCAAACTCCTGGGGAAGCTGCTCCTACTGCTCCTCCTCCTTGTCATCGCTGCCAAGGGGCAGGTCGGCGGACTCGCCAGGTTAGGCGGCCTGCCGCATGGCCTCCTCCTCTGATGCCGTGGTGCGAGGCAAGGAGTCGCCAGTCTGGTGCGATGCGCGTCGGGCTGGCGGCTGAGAGTCCATATTATACTAGATGGCCACGCCGACGGGTACGTCGTGGCGTACGCGGACGTTTGTCCTCGCTGAAGGCCCACTGCAAGATGCCAAGGCCGTGGCAGCGGTGGGGGCGACAGCCGCTGAGTCACGAGCAAGGATTGCGACAGCGATGGCGGTAAGGGCAACGGCGAGAGCCTTGGTGGCATCCTCCGCCATTTGCCGCATTCTGGCGCGGTGCGCTGCGCAGATGCGTATCTGCTCCCTGGCCTGGGCTGCCAGGACATCTGCCTGCTCTTGTGGCGTGAAGTGGAGCTCTGCGCTAGGCAGGTCCAGGTCCTCATCTTGCGGCTCAAGCAGGTCCTCTCCCACAGAGATCTCCTCGTCCTCGGGCCCTCCCTGCTTGGTCTGGACCACTGGCCGGCCGTCGCCCAGCCCCATTGAAATGAATCAACTTACCAAATAGGCGATTAACAATTAATGAAGATCGTTATATCAGCAAATAATCTTTATGGTATTTTCCGTTAATTGATTTAACAGCAAAGGACAACACACTAGCAGTGAATAAGTAAGTCAAATGCAAGTAAACTAGCATCAATAACGCAATCAGTAAACTCATACATAAGCAAGGTTGGAAGACACTGCGTATCAATGGCTTCTCCCCTTGGATTCACATCTCTCTCAGTGAGCTGTACCAAAGAGTTGGCCTCGCTTCCGAATGCCGAACTCGAGAGCAATACCTAGCATATGTACATGGAATGCGTTCACTGTTCAACGGCCAGTGCAATGGCACCGCCTACCCGGGAGTTAACCACGTTGGTAGGACCTCGGTTAACCAAATTCATCGCCATCTCCCATCATCCTAAATCGCCATCCATCATAGGGATGTCATCTGGTCACTCATCTAGCATACCACACTTAGATGCATATCGAGGCAGTTCGCTGCTACCGAGTACTGAAGTCAGCTGGCTGTCAAAGAATGTGTCAGCAAGCTGACTTAAGTTGGCTTCAGCCTGCTGCTTCCGGTTGAGTTCTTGCACTGATAAATATATAAAGTCCAGCAGACTCAATACTACATGAAGTTAAGTAGGCTGAACTTAATTAATTATTATATTTAAATGAATATTATATCTACTAATATACTGGTTCATTACACCCATGAAGTCGTATAGAGCGGACACCGCTGGGCGGCAATCGACGATGTCGAGGGGCAAGGACCCCGTGCACGTCCCTCCCGACTGCTAGTCAAGTCGATAGTAGACCCGCTCCGCCCAGTTGTCGATCGCGGCGCTGATGGGAAAGAGCACGTCCTGCCCCAGTAGTACGTCAAAGGTCTCTGAAGGAGTGACGAGCGAGTGCCGACGGATGGTTGTCTCGTCTGCAGTGCCCGGGCGAAAAGTGAACCGCAGTACCAGCCTTGTGCGACCTGTGACGGACTTGGAGGTGCCGGGCGCGGTGTTAATGCGCGTCGGCGAGTCCTCCAAGTTGGCCAACAAGAGCCCAAGCCGACGGAAGTAGCGCAGGCTGATGAGGACCGGCTGTGCGCCCGTGTCCAACATGATGCGCTGCGGCGCCTGGGTATTGACGAGCACGATCCCCTGCAAATTATCCAAAAATGCGGCGTTAGGAGTGCTGATCATCCTGCGCTCATGCGCATGGCGCGCTAGTGCGGATCGCACCGCGGTTGCGGCATCGGCTGTAGGCCTGCCAATGGCAGCGCGCACTGTGTGCGCGCGTGACCAAAGCAGCAACTGAGCGGCCTGCCTCGTTGTCTCTATGGAAACTCCGAGCTCCGCGAAGTTGACCGCCGGCATGCGGTGCAGCGCCAGCGAGATGGCTTTGGGGCTGAGCTGCACCGTCGTCATCGGCGAGGCGAGCACGCGTGGCGCGGGCTCCGTTGGGGCTGCTGGCGTCTCCAGCACGCAAAACAAACGGGGCAGGCGCGGCGACTCCTTCGTCCGTCGTCCCTGGTCTGGCCCGTTGCGCTTCTGCGGCGCTGCGGGCCGGCCGGCTAGTGCCACGAGCGTGTGCTCGCGGCTCGCGCAGCTGATTGCAAGGCGGCTGCCGAGAGGCTGCGTGCGTGCGCAACAGGCCAGAATGCAAGCTGCTGGCGCAGCCGCAGGGCCTGCCGCGCAGCCTGGTGCGCGGTCTGCCGCAAGGCCTGTCGCAAGGCCTGTCAAAAGGCATGCCACGCCGCCTGCCGCAGAGCCGGCCGCAAAAGCTTGCCGCAGAGCCTCCCCTAAGGCCTGGCGTGGCGGCTGACGCCGTCATGGCGGCTGGCGCGTGTGCGGACGCAGGCACACTCACAGACGCCGGCGCAAGCGCTGCAGGCGCGAGCGCATGCGTAGCAGTCGAAAGCGCAGCGGCCGTCGAGTGCGCAGCTGCAGGAACGGCTGCGACTGCTGGCGAGCACGCGGCTGTCGGGAGGCTGCCACGTGGCGCCTCCTGATGGGTCCTGGAGCTGAGGGGTTGCGTCGTCAGACCGGCGTCGACGTCAATCTTGGCTCCCCCGTGCAAAGCTCGTGGCGCCTTTCCCCTGGTGCGTCCAATCGCTGGAGCCCCCGCAACGCAAAATGCGTTGTCGTCGGGGTTTTGTGTGCAACCAGGATTTAAGTCCTGGCTGTGCGCAGCCGCGTTGGCGCCATTGGGACCCCGCACGGCAATTTGGCCGCACAACGCCGTCGGGGTAGCCCCCCCCTGACTGACGATGGCGATTGCGGCCGCCAGATCTATGCTGGCTAGCCCGGGCTGTGCACGCGTGCCAAGTGGCGGCACGTGTGCGCCAGGGGTAAATCCCTGGCTGCACGCAGCTGCGGGCGCGCCGTCGGCGCCCTGTTCGGGGATCCGGCCACATAGTGCAGTGGGGGTTGCCCCCCCCTTCTTGGAGATGGCGGTTGCAGCCGCTGTCTCTGCGCTGACCGTGCCGAGCTGCGTACGCGTGCCACGTGGCAGCACCTGTGCGCAGCTGCCGTGCGCAGCTGCGGCTGCTGCTGCGGAGCTGTCGTGGCGTCGCCACCTGCACAGCGGGACTGGCAGCGCGATGTACGGCGTGCGCGTACGTGTGAGTGCGCCCGCGGCCACGCTGCTGTTGGCAGGAGCAGCCCACCTGTCGTGCCGGCGACAAGTGGCGGCCTCAGCTGGGGCCTGCTGTCTACAGCAGCCAGCAGGGGGCGGCTATTCTAGCCTGTGCGCAGATCTGCGCACGGTCGTACCGCGCGTACGGCAAGGGACGCAACGGCTTTGCTAGCGGCAACCATGCGCGCCGTTCGGTGACCTCGTGCTCGCGTGCTAGCTGTTACTGCGCGGGCCGAGGTGAAGCCTGCTGGCAACAGCAGGGCAGTGCAAGCCAGGGGCTCTGTCAGATTCTGGGCTGGCGTGCGTGCGGTCCCGTCTGTGGGGGTGCCTACGCCAGGGGAAGGCGCGGCCGCGTAGGTCTGTAGCCTGCCATCTGGCAGCCTGTCAGAGCCTGTGATGTCGCTACTGACATGTCAACGTGGTGTGCGCAAAGCGGGCAGGGCCGCCTAAGCGGGCGCCTGCAGCTCCGGTCGCGGACGCTACGTCGTCGCGCGGACGCGAGACGCGCGCGGGACTGCGGGGCTGCCGCGGAGCCGAGTGTCGACGTCTGAGTTTGTTGAGGGTCGGAGCCAGGCGTGTGCGCAGGGGCTGTGCGGGCGGCAGCTGTCAGAGTTGTGGCGTAGGACGATGGAGCGTGTGCGAAGAGCGCTCCGCACGCGTCGTAGCTGTCGGCGTCGAAGAGGCCACGAAATCTTGCAATCTCCGCGTTGGCCTCCACGAGGGCGTCACTGACGTTGTCGAAGCTGCAATAGTCGGCTCCGGGAGTCAGCGCGGCGTTCGTCGTGGCCGTAGCTGCTGTCATCGCAGGGCGTCCACCCGTGCGAGGGTTGCGCCCGCCTCGCTATCCTGCTGCAGGCGAAGGACCGTCACGAGCGCGCCCGTTCTTGACGTCGCGCTTCTTCTGCAGACAAACGATCTGCAGGTGGCCGGCCTTGCCACAGTAGGTGCAATCGCCGGGCTTGCTATTCTGCGCGAGCGTGCAATTCTAGCGTGAGTGGCCCGTCTTTTCGCAAGACCAGCAGGGGTCACTCGTCGTGGCGGCCATGGAAATGCGGCCACGCGTAGCTCCGCGCTGCTGCGTCTGCTGGGGCAGCTGAGAGCGCTGAGGCTGCTGCTGCTGCTGGGGATGGCGGGCAGGCGTCGTGCGCATTGTGGAAGATGGTAACACCGAGGCCTCTTGGCGCATGCCCGTAGATGCGAGGCCCACACAGTTGCTAATGTTGCTCCGTGCGGCGGCCAGGCTTTGCTTCTCAACGAAGAGATAAGCCTGCTCCAGCAAATACTCTGAATCGTGGCGGTCGATGAGGGGGACGACAGCCCTCTCCCACAGACGCGGCTCGACGGCGCGCAAGTAGATCTTTGCAGCCTCCCAGTCGATGACAGTGCCGACGTCGCGGCGTAGGTGCACCAAGCGGCGATACATCATGCGGATTGTCTCGTTCTGCGTCGAAAGAAGTGGTGCAGCTCGTACACTTTTTCTTCAGTCGCAGCCTGGAACTCTGTCTTCAGGATCTTCCAGAAGGCTTGCACTGGGTCGGCTAGCAGGGTCGCCACTGGTGGGTCACCTACAAGCTCGGTGCATGTCCGGAGCTCGGCTTCCTTCTCGCGGAAGGTGTCGCGGACCTCATGAGAGAGGTAGCGCATAAGCGTGTCGAAGACGTCGCGCTTCGTCAGCGTGGGCGTCTTGAGCCTTGCTGCCGCGAAGTCATCCTGAAACTCCGAGATGGTATCTTCCAGATTGCAAGTGCCTGGCCTGCCACTAAAGCGATAGGCGAACTTGTCAATCTTGACCTCTTGGTCACCTGCCATAGGATACCAGGAATCATAGTGAGCCCCCTGTGACGGTGGCTCAGAAGCAACTGCCATGCGCTGGAGTGCAGGTTGCTCCTCTTCAGACGGTTCAGTGATAGTGCTAAGATCTGAGTCTAAGTTTACTTCAGTAACCCCTTCGTAGTAAGGCTGATAAGAACGCCCACTACGGGTAGGAATACGCTGAACATTCTATTTGCTTGCAGGCAAAGAGAGATCTTCTAGAAGTAAGGAGTGAGTACTTTCCAGAGTGAGCACCTCAAAACTGTAAACTGGTAGGAATACAACTATTGAAGTATGGCCCAAAAGATCACTGGAAGCACATCATGATCTTCAAGAGTAGTCCTCTGCAAGGGTTTAAGTTGTGACTTTGCTCACCACTTGTGAAGTTCTTCAAGTGACTGGAAGCTAGGAGGGCTTGCTCTTCACAAGAAAGTGACTAAGTGGTCCTAAAAACACAAGAGATAAAAGTGTAAGCTTTATTGATAATCTTTGTTACTTACACCTGGCATAATGGGACTTCTAAAAGATGTCTCTTTAGAGACATCTCTAGTAATTATACTCCTGGAAATCCGGCGCGGTATGCGGCGGATCCAATGCATCTAGTCACTCTAGGAGGCTCTCCTATGTCCACTAATGTGTACAAGGCATGCACTAGCGCTCCTATAGGCTAAGCATAACTCAAACCAATTAAAACAAAGCACGTAGAATATGCTATGTGTCTCTTATTGGTGGGGCTTACCTTGGGTGATTCTACCTAGATAGCGCCTCAAAAGTGAATCTGGAACTTGAGGAAGCTTCCTCTCGGAGTAGGTGATGCAGTCACCAAGTTATAGCCTCAATGATGCACTTATACTATGGAAATGCAAGACTTATGTAATCTAAGGGGCTTGCGAATTTGTGCGTACAAAGCTAGGGGTTTTTGGGATCACAAAGAGCCAACAAAGTCACCTTTGGGGACATTGAGTTACAAGTTGGCCCTTGGGAAAGTTCCGCTAGGGGCCGGTAGGTGACGCGGACTAGATCGCAAATATCTCGCTCGATACTTGACCAAATGACGCAAAATCGGTGCCATTCGGAAGATGCTTTGACGCGCTACACTTTGGTGACTTGGAAATCTAGAAAAGGTCAACATATAGATGCGTAAGCTCAATGCAAGGTCGGTCTTCCTAGGTTGATGGTTCACATAAGTGGAGCTCGGTTTTGTACGTCAACCTTGACTCAAGAAATCATGACACCTCTGCTTTACCATCACAAAATGGCCTCCTTATCAAGTGTTAAATTGAAGACACATGCTTTCTCTACTTTTGATTTGGTAAAAGAACACTTCTTGTTCCTGTGAATCTTGTGGTCAACGAGAGGTTGTGGAAAGCAACAACTTGAAGAATGTCCTTGAATTTGGCTTGAGCAAAAAAATGTTTGACTTGAGTATGCTTCATCAAATAATCCACATGAACCATACTCTTTTACTTTATTCATACTTCCATGTTGATAGGATGTACACTTCACCTTTGATGTTATGTGAGACTTGCTTCACAAGACGGCTTATGTGTCCTTAGATGAGAGCAGAAACATATTGGGTTCCCATCCTGCCGCTCTTTCCCCTCTCCTCTCTTTCCCCTCTCCTCTGCTCCTCATGCCCAATCTCCTCACATCGGCCTGCCAGCGGCCATTGCTCGTGAGTCACTACTACACTATACAACGAGCGATAAATGTCACGCGAACACAAATAGAGGCCTTGTAATATGTAGACGGACTAGATCTATATCATTGTTTGTGAGGGACCAATGAGCTTTTCCCTCACAAAGCCTCTCCCAACAATTGCGACGTATCGAAACAGGGCGGCCGCAATCGACGCTTGTCGTCGATGTGATGACCTCCCCCCCTGTATCCATTTTCCCACCAAAGTTGCTCTCCCCTCCCCTTCCCACCCTCATTCTCCCTCATGCCCTCCAACAAGCAGGCGGTAGGCGGCCATGGCTTTGTAGCGATACGAATGAAATGGTAACTCGAGGTACTTTGATCGCGCGCCAATTGTACTTATACAATGTAAACCAACACTTTTTGGTTGCTCCACGCGACATATTGCACGCACCGCAATCGCCCACGTGGCGGATCGTTACACTCCTCCCACCTACAAGTGTGCACGTCCCGAGCACTTATGCCGCGGCGGCGCGAGGGACATTGTTTGAAGAGAGTGTCCTTTCTTCGTACAACCCAAAGATCACCGTCCGGTCGTACCATCGACAAGTTTCGCGCCCCGCTCTGATACCAGTGTAGCGATACAGACAAAAAGGTAACTTGAGGGACTTTGATCGCGCGTCAATTGTACTTATACACACTGAAATCGACACTTCCGATCGCATTCCGTCGCGATCGGTGCCGTGTCGCACGCGCCGCAACCGGCCACGGGGTGGGTTGTTACACTCCTCCCACCTACAAGTGTGCATGTCTCGGGCACTCAAGCCGGGGCCACGCGAGGGACATTGTTTCGGGATAGTGCCCTTTCTTTGTACGATCCAAAGATCGCCACACCGTCGTACCATCGACTAGTCCCGCAACCCGGAAACTCGTTCTTGTGTTCGGTCAAATTTACTGGTCTCCTAGACACGGTTCCGTATGTTTGCGCTCCAATAATATTGTAGTGAAACGAACAAAAAGGTGACTCGAGGTACTTTGATCGCGCGCCAGTTGTACTTATACAATTCAAACTAACACTTTTTCGGTCGCTCCACGCGACGTGTCGTACGTGCCGCAACCGGCCACGTGGCGGATCCCTACAGCTGCCCACCAGCATGTGCTCATCCCTCCTCACCCCATGGACCCATCTACAACCGAGAGCGTCTTCTCCCATGCCCCTGTCACGAACTACTCGCAACCCAGGCAAGGCTTTGCCTCGCTTTGCCTCGCCATGACCGCTCACGACAAACCCCAAGGATTCATACTCTAACCAAGAACTAAATTCAAGAAAGAGGCCCTACACTCTCAGACTGATCTAGTGGGGAAAGTCTGTTTCCGGAAAACATGTCAAAGGCAAAGAAGAACTCAAGGGAGCGGAGAAAATTGGCCGGAGATTGGCCTTTCAACGGACCCCGCCGCTTCAAAAAACTCCGTAGTAAGTCGATTCTTTGCTTCAAAGCGGAGTGAAGCGGAGTTACATGCAAATTAATGGAGGAAGTAAGTTTTATGGCGGTTGCAAAAATGCGGTCCATGGGAGACGGAATTGGACACTTTTGCGTTGATCCATGTAATATGCGTACACAATCGCTGCAAGTATGGACAAAGATTCAAACGCATGTACGAACTAGAACTCACACAAGCGACGACCCTTTTTATTTTTCCCTCACAAGAGTTACATGTGGGGCGCCTCACAAATGCCAACCAAGTACCACACATACCCCGTTATGCCGTGTACTGCCCACTTTCTTGATGTATATTGTTTATTTGAAGGGACCAATAATTTTCCCGTCACAAAGTCCCTCCAAACGATCTTGTCTAATTTAAGCGTCAAAACAGCACAATTATTGCAGTCAATATAATAATCCACATCTTTGGCAATTATTAAATTGCTTCACAGTCCTTGTGATCCTCAGTTGCATGTGTATATGATATATCAAAGGTGTAACATATGTTGGTTTGTCATTTGGCAACTAAGAAAGAGCGTAGAGATGTATATCTTTGTCTCTATGCATACCATTATAGCTCAATGTTTTGCATTAGTGTGTACCTGAAATGAATCGACTTACCAAATAGGCGATTAACAATTAATAAAGATCTTTACATCAGCAAGTAATCTTTATGGTATTTTCCGTTAACTGGTTTAACGGCAAAGGACAACACACTAGCAGTAAATAATACTCGTCAGTCAAATGAGAGTAAACTAGCATCAATAATGCAAATCAGTAAACTCATACATAAGCAAGGTTAGAAGACAGTGCGTATCAATGGCTTCTCGCCTTGGATTCAGATCTCTCTCAGTAAGCTGTACAAGAGAGTTGGCCTCGTTTCCGAATGCCGAACTCGAGAGCAATGCCTAGCATATGTACATGGAATGAGTTTACTGTTCAACGGTCAGTGCGATGGCACCGCCTACCCGGGAGTTAACCACGTTGGTAGGACCTCGGTTAACCAAATCCACCGCCATCTCCCATCATCCCGAATAGCCATCCATCATAGGGATGTCATCTGGCCATTCATCTAGCATATCGTACTTAGGTGTATGTCAAGGCAGTTCGCTGCTACCGAGTACGCAAGTCAGCTGGCTGTCAAAGAATGGGTCAGCAAGCTGACTTATATGGACTTCAGCCTGCTGCTTCCGGCTGAGTCATTAAACTGTTATTAAATATAAAGTCCAGAAAATTGATTATTAACTAAAGTTCAGCAGGCTGAACTTAATTAACTGTTATATTTAAATGAATATTATATCCACTAATATATTGATTCATTACAATCCCTCCAACTTAACTTGTTGTCGCCTCAACAACATTAAACCGCAAAAGCCTTAAATAAAGAAACTGACCCTGACCAGCCTCCCCTACTGACTGTCTTTTCAGCCTGTCACCTTAAGGGGTTGTTCCTTGGGCTTCAGGATCAGGAGACGGAGATCTGGACCTAGATCTGAACAGCCCTCTAGGTCTGTCAGCTGGCCTTCTAAAGAACCCTGTTTGCTCTAAAGTTGGACCTCAAGGAGAACGAAGGATGGTAGCCTGCTCTTCAACCACTTGGGTCTTGATCCCCACATAGACAGGCATTCCAGTAGGATGCTGAAATACATTGGCTAGAGGTACATGCCCCTGAGCGGAGGGGGAGGCCGGCATACCTCTGGCCCACCCGCGTGTCCCTCTTCTGGCACCCCTGTCCTCTGGGGATTTCTGCCTGTGTCTGCTGCCCAGTACAGTCAGATCAGCTTCTTCCCCTGCTTGGGCAGGTGGGCTGGGGGAGCGAGCGCGGGGTCCAGTTGTCGCCATAACGGGGATCACATTCCACACACCTGATCGTGGTTCTTTAGGAAGTGCCACTGCCTGTCCCTGGGTATCCTGAGTACCTGCTGCTGATGCTTCTCCTCTGCCTTGTTCTTCTTCCTCATCCTCCTCATCCTCCTCCTCGGAGAGAGTAGGGGTCTCGTCCACTAAGTCGTCCTGCTCCCTAGTAGACATGGAGTAGTCTACCGACCTCCCTTTCTTAGGGCGCGCTGGAGGTTGCTTGGCCTTCAGCCTACTGATATCTATCCGGCCTGCATTCTTTGCCCATTTGACAAAGGCATGCTTTCCCTTAGAGAAGTAGTCTCTTCCCCTCCTCCTATGTTCCTTGGTCTCTGCATTCATATTGCTCAGGCATCCATTCAGCCTGGGGTCCCAAGGGGCAATGTGAGGTGGTAGGATGAGATAGCCGTCTAGGCCATAGTGGAAGTCATCCGGTTGGGCTCGGTCACACTCCTGCTTCTTATTTGTGACGGTCATCCACCTCCAGTCTGTTGGCTGCTGGTAGTACTGGGGTCCGTGCTCAGCCTTCCTCAGTTTACACGGGAACCAGTGGGGAGAGAACATCTGCTGTCCTGCTTCCCTGGCCAAGTACTCCCAGCTCCTTCTCTCAACTTCATTGTAAGCTGGCAGGAGTGTGAGGTAGAATACCGTATCCTTAAAGCTATCGGGCCGCATGCTCACCATCCGGATGAGTCTCTGATCTCCCACTATTCCCGGTATGGGGACCGGCTTGTCCTCTGAATCATCTGCGAGATACCGGGCCTGCTCTGCTGTATAGCCCACCATCTTAGCATAATCTTCGTAAAGGACCACGCCGGTGTGTGTCTCGATGTACCTGTCCAGTGCTGTAGCTCCTTCCTTCTGTAGCAGTGTTGTCTGTTCCAGCCTGTTGATCTCCTGGGCTGCCAGCAATGCTTCCTTCAGGTTATCGAAGTTTTGGCCACCCACCACAGTATACCTGTAAGTGGCCAAGCTCTTCTGTCTGTCCGCTTCAATCTTTTTTCTTTTCTCCTCTTCTGCCGCTGCCGCTTCTTCTTGCTGTTTCTTCTGTCTCTCCTCCTCAGCCTTCCTGAGGTTTTCCGCTTCCTGATCCTTCTTGCTCTGTGCCTCTTCTGCCGCCTCTTGTTGTCTGCGGACCCTTTCTTGTTCTCTCCTGGTGAGGGACGTCGCCGCCAGCTCCTTCTGGTATTGCTCCATTGTCCTCCTGGCTTCTTCTGCCTTGCGCTTTCTGTCCTCCTTTTGTGTGGTGGGAGCCATTCTGCACATGTGACCAGGGCACAAGTTAGTAGGATATTGACCTTTGTCATAGGAGTTGCAGGAGAGAGTAAGTTCATATTACTATGGTATATTCGTTCCTGTTTACCTTACAGGGTGTTTGCTAGGAGTTGACGTAGTTGCGGTGCGCCAGACATAAACGTATGAATGTGTTTTCAAGTGGGTTAAGTGATGTATTTTGTGCGAGGCCCTTTTTCGTTCAGCAAAAGCTGCTTTATGTGGGCCAGGCTGTCCCCTATGTCACTATGCTGACACTTAGGATTCACATAACCGTCCCTTTCGCACTCTCGCACACTAACTGTCACATATTTTCCAATCCAACTTAAATGGAAACAGGACCTCCTGTCACCTTCCCGTGTCAACAGAAATGACTGTTAGGGAGGTGCTCCAGCCGCCCAAAGGTGGAACCGTTTCAACGCCCCTTTGGCATTAGTCAAATGGTCTGTAAATTCCCAAGTGTCCCCAGAGGCATCGTAACCTTTCCGTCGAATGAGGTACTTCATGACATATTTAGACGATCGACGGACCGAGCGGGCGTCTAAAATTTCATCGACCTCATATTCGTCAGGATCGCCGTCCCAGACAGCGGGGACCGGTCTCGGTTGGACAGGTAACCGACCTGTGAACAGTGTATCACCTTTGATGTATGGTTCCAGGAAGGAGACACTAAAGACAGGGTGACCCTTGTATTCGGCTGACATATTCAGTTTGTAAGCATTCTCACCGACACGACGTACCACCGAATATGGACCGACCCAGACAGGACCAAGCTTTTTTTTGACCACACCAGGGAGGTACAGGTGCTGAGAATGCAGTTTGACTAAATCGCCCTTGGAAAATGTCAGCGCCCGGCGGTGTTGATTAGCGTATTGTTGTTGGTTTTCTTGGGCTTTGTGCAGGTTTTGTTGGACTTCTGACAGGGTGTCAGCAAACTCCTGAGTTAACTGGAGGGAGACTGGGTTGTCAATCCCTTCAGGGTCAATTAAAGACTCCTCCAGTACATCTAAAGGAGACTTAGGAACTCTACCCAGGCTGAGTTCAAAAGGAGTCTTGCCCGTTGACGCGTGCACCGCACTGTTGACCGCAAACTAAATTTGAGGCAATAGGTCATCCCAATTATCTTGTTTTTTGAATATATGCTCTCAGCACCTCCTGCAGAACTTGGTTAGTTCTTTCAATCTGCCCATCAGTCTGAGGGTGGTTGGCTGTGCTGAGAAGCTGTTTGACTCCCATTAACCCCACTAAAGCTCTCCAGAAATTAGAGGTGAATTTTGAATCTCTGTCTGAGATGATATCAAAAGGGAGCCCATGTTGGCATACTTCATGGTTGTAGAACTGCCTCGCTGTTTCGAGTGCAGTTACTTTGACAGTTGTGGGGATAAAAAGGACCATTTTTGTCAATTTATCCACGACTACCAGTATTGAATCGTGCCCATTGGCAATTCTTGGTAGTGAGACCACCCAGTCCATGGATATCGTTTCCCAGCGTCCAGCTGGGATGGGCAGTGGTTGCAAGAGACCTCCCGGTGGTGTGTGCCGAGACTTATTTCTCTGACACTGATCGCAGGACTTGACATAATTCAAGACCTCCCGAGGTAACCCCACCCAATGATAATGTTTTGCCAGTTTGCCAACAGTTTTGGCCTGCCCCAAATGTCCACCCAATAAACTGTCATGCGCTTGACTCAGTAAAGGAGACCTTATTTCCAAGTTATTAGGAATGACCAGCTTCAGCCTGACTGAAGTGGTTTCAGTCACCCAGACCCCTCCCTTAAGCTTATACCCGAGTGCAGTAGCACGACACACACTAGTAGTGGGGCTGGGCTCAAATGTTGGGTCAGAAAGGTAGGCTTTCCTAAGTTGTTCAAGGAAGGACTTTTTCACCTTTAGTGAAGTGAGTGCACACAGGACTTTATCTACAGCATGCTGACTAAAGTTCCTTTCTTGCAAGTCAGGTCTTCTAGAGAGTGCATCAGCAGGATTCAACTTCCCTGGTTTGTAGTCGATCTGGACTTGGAACTGCTCCAGCATCTGGCTCCAGCAGTTCTCCCTCCTCGACAGCTTGGACTTCTTCTGAAAGTGGATCAGAGCTAGATGATCGGNGTAATCACCTTAAGAGCTTTACCATGTAAGTATGCTCTCCACTGTTTGAGTACATGAATGATAGCTAGCAGCTCTTTATCATGCACTGAGGAATTAATCTCCGCAGGATTAAATTTCATAGACTCATACAAAACAGGATGCCACTCCTGCCGTACCTTACCATCCTTTGTGGTTTTGTCAGCAGGCTGCAACAAAATAGCACCCATGGCAAAATCAGAGGCATCAGTAACCACCTGCACCGGTTTGCTGGGGTCATACACGGCTAGCACTGGGGCAGAACAAAGGGCATCTTTAAGGGTCTAGAAGGCAGCCTGCTGCTCCTCCCCCCACACATACCCGATGTCTTTCTTAGTAAGGTCAGTCAGTTTATTGGCCTTTGTGGAATAATTCTCAATAAAACTCCTATAGTAGCTAGCCAACCCGAGGAAGGATCTAACTTCAGAGACAGACTGTGGTACTGGCCAGTCCCTTATGGTCTGGACTTTCTTAGGATCCACACTGATGCCCTCTTTACTAACAACGTGGCCTAAGAATTCAATACTTTCCGTAAAAAAATCCAACTTGCTCATTTTAGCATATAAGTGATTTTTCCGCAGAGTGTCCAGGACTGTCTTTAAGTGTTCAATGTGCTGAGCTTCATCTTTACAGAATATTAAAGTATCATCCAGGAAGACTTGCACAAACTTATCCAGGTAAGGTCTGAAAATATCATTCATAGCACCCATGAAGGTAGTAGGAGCATTAGTCAGTCCAAATGGCATCACGTTGAACTCATAGTGTCCATAACGTGTGCGGAAGGCAGTCTTGTGTTCATCCCCCTCAGCAATTCTGATTTGATGATAACCACTCTTGAGATCTATCTTACTGAACACCTTAGCACCCGACAGGGTATCAAGCAAGTCCTTGATTCTGGGTAAAGCATACTTGTTCTTTACTGTAATTCTGTTCAGGGCTTTATAATCCACACACATCCGCATACTGCCATCCTTTTTCTTAACAAATAGGATGGGTGCGCCGTACGGTGCTTTACTGGGAGAAATATAACCATTTTCCTCAAGCTCTGCAATCTGTGTTTTCAACTCCTCGCTCTCCACATAAGACAAGCCATATGTGCGTTGCCAGGGTGGCTGACTACCAGGTAATAAATCAATTCTATGATCTACTTCCCTCTTAGGGGGTAGTCCTGGAGGCATATTAAATACATCCGCGTACTGAGCAACAATTTTTGCAGCAGTAGGGTGCTCCGGAGGGCTTACCTTTTTCTTAACCACTTCTTCAGGTTGAGGAGATACCTCTCTTAGCAGCAGACAGAACATTCTGTCTTCCTTCTGGTCCCAGCTTTTGACGAACTCCATTGCATTCAGCAACTTGCATCCTTCTGCAAGCCTCTTCTCTTGCTTCATTTGCCATCCACACAGGACAAGAGGAAGAGCACTAGTGGGTGCCAAGTTAGTCTGTCCATCACTGGCTCCTCTCACTTTAACTGTTCCTCTGCTCCAACACACTTC
>WELA01013251.1:142953-243445 GCA_009602735.1 Mesotaenium endlicherianum | reverse complement strand
TTCTCAGCGAAATGACCAGAGACTTCGGATTTCAAGCCATACCTGAAGTATGCTATCCTATACTGTTCTGGCAAGTCTGGCTGCTTCATTATGTTCTCCTGGAACTTTTGAGCAAACTCAGCAACTGAAGTGGTCTGCTTCAGTGTCAGGGAGATCATTGCAGAGCTAGCTTTCTCCTGCTGGTTGATGACATCAAACTTCTCATGCAACTTCTCGACAAACTCTACCCACGTAGGGTCACCGAGTTGCCGAGCCTTACGCTCTCCTTTCCAGTAAAGCCACCAGTCTGCGGCACTGCCTTTCAGTAGCGCACCGGTGTGCCTGACCTTCTCGTAATCTTGCAGTTCTGGGTAGTTCTCCAGCCACTGCTCAACATCCGCGAAAAACTTGATCAGGTAATATTTTCTGTTTCCCTCAGGATCATATTCCTGGGGAGATTTTGGCTTGGGCTTACTAGGCCCTCGGCCACCACCACTAGTGGTTTGAGACCCGAGTTGGTCTCTGTCCCGCAGTAGAGACATTATGATTCTTTTGTCCTCCTGTTGGGACTGATACATGGTCGCCATTTGCGACTGCATTTGAACGAACAATGCTCCCAAGTCTACACTCTGGGGTGGTAGATTAGCAAATGCAGCAGCAGCATTGGCATGTACTCGCTGAGTAGTGTCCTCAATAGTCCCTCTCGCTCCTGCAGCAGCAATTCCTGCCGCATTCAGCCGGTCACGTATTTGACCTAGGGGTACATTGAGTTGTACAGCAGGAGGTGGGTTCAGAACATTGGCCCTTGATGCCATAAGTTCCTCGACAGTGCGCTCGTCAGCTGGCTGTCCTTCCCTCCTTTTTGTATCTTCAGCGGCCTTTGCTAATTGTTCAGCTTCTAGCCTGGCTCTCTCCTCCTCAGCTTGCTGTGCTGCGACTGCGGCAATAGCAGCTGCCTCATCTGCAGCCTCCCTAACTGCAGTATCTGCTACTGCTTCAGAATAGGTACGGTTTCTCGCTACATGGCTTTCCGCATGGTTTTCGACATTCTCGTTATCCTGGTTCTCCATGTCTCGGGAGTTGCTAGTTTGAGACCTTGTCCTTACCATACAAAGAAGACTGTGATAACTGCTCCGATACCACTGAAATGAATCGTCTTACCAAATAGGCGATTAACAATTAATAAAGATCTTTATATCAGCAAGTAATCTTTATGGTATTTCTGTTACTGGTTTAGCGGCAAAGGACAACACACTAGCAGTGAATAATGCTCGTCAGTCAAATGCGAGTAAACTAGCATCAATAATGCAAATCAGTAAACTCATACATAAGCAAGGTTAGAAGACAGTGCGTATCAATGGCTTCTCGCCTTGGATTCAGATCTCTCTCAGTAAGCTGTATAAGAGAGTTGGCCTCGTTTCCAAATGCCGAACTCGAGAGCTATGCCTAGCATATGTACATGGAATGAGTTTACTGTTCAACGGTCAGTGCGATGGCACCGCCTACCCGGGAGTTAACCACGTTGGTAGGACCTCGGTTAACCAAATCCACCGCCATCTCCCATCATCCCGAATAGCCATCCATCATAGGGATGTCATCTGGCCATTCATCTAGCATATCGTACTTAGGTGTATGTCAAGGCAATTCGCTGCTACCGAGTATGGAAGTCAGCTGGCTGTCAAAGAATGGGTCAGCAAGCTGGCTTATATGGACTTCAGCCTGCTGCTTCCGGCTGAGTCATTAAACTGCTATTAAATATAAAGTCCAGCAAACTGATTATTAACTAAAGTTCAGCAGGCTGAACTTAATTAATTGTTATATTTGAATGAATATTATATCCACTAATATACTGATTCATTACAGTACCCCTGTCGCGACTGCTATCCACTTGATGGTGCCGCAGGCACAGCCCAAGCCACGGCCGCCCAAGTACGGGAAGTCAGCGTTGACTCACCAACCAAAGGACCGAGTTATCTCAGTCAGCGGTCATGTCAAAGTCGTTATCACTGTCAAAGTGGTCACGACACGTCAAACCCGCGCCCAGGGATGGATGGGGATTTGGACGGAGTAGTCAGCAGAAAGGCTAGGGGTATGGAACCAGCAATAAGCTATGTAGAGCAGAGATGTTGCAGAGGCGTTGTGTGCCACCTCGGCCAAGACCCTCAGGTGACTAGTCACGGCTTGAGCGTTCATCTTAAACGCTGCCAGCCAGCCACATAGGCGTGATTGTCAGCTGATAGGCTAAGTGGTCACGCGCAACAATCCCAAGGCATGCATGCATGCTGAATGAAAACTCTTAAGCTGTGTGAGAGCTGCTAGGTAAGGACGGCATGCAAGCTAAGTACTGTGACTAAGCACTGGCATTCTTGAGAGATGATAATGTGTGGTGCTTGTGAAAGGCACGAGTCCTGCCTGAAGCTGCCTCATTCTTGCTCGCATCGTTGTCAAAGGAAGCTGAAGGAGCAGAAGGAGCGCAAAGAAGAAGGAGTTTCCAGGGTCATAGAAGAGCCAAGACGCCACGCTTCTGCCGACGCTGGAAGATATCTTCCTAAGTGTATCATAGAAAGGTTAGACCTCAGGAGGTCCCAAGAGAGGATCTTGCTGGTAGAAAGTAGAGAGCTGCAGAATAGAATCTGTTAGGAGATTAGCACAGATTTGGGTCAAACGCCACAAGCGTGCGAGGGTCACTTAAAATGGTGAGTGCTGTGTTAGTTTCCAAGTTCTCAGAAGTCTCAATGGTTGAATTGTTGATAACAAGAGTAGTGTTAACCAGTAAAGCTCTCAGTGAAGAACTGAGTGAGCCCAGCCAAGCAATGAAGAGCTGTTAAGGTGCGATGTTGAGCGAAGAGCTCAGACCAGGCCAGCATAGATGTGCAATTTCAGAGTTTTGTAAGCTGTGACTTGTGAAAGTTAAGCGAAAGCCTTGAAGGGCGATTATCTCTGAATCTGGGATTGCCTGTTAAGCTACTTAGCCGTGATTTTTGCAACCACAAACTTGTTCATTCTGTAAACCCTCAACTTGGGTGAAAGCCTGTGTGGAAGTAAGACGCTTCTGTCCTACTTCTGAGAACTTGTTGATTGGTTCAGGTGAACAAGGAATTCCAAGTCAGTTGGGGATTGAGGCCTGTGAAGGCTGAAGGTGTTCAACCTGGAAGGGGACCCGGAGAAATTCAAATGTATATGCGGTTGAGGAGTGGAAGACTCTACCACTATGTGGAGCCTGCAGAATGTTTTGATTCTAGCCAGAGTCCACGAGGAAGTGAGACGTCTAAGCATACTGACAACCGGTGGAGTGAGCAACCGTCGAGAGACGAGTCTCGTCATATCTCCGCAAGCGGTGAGAACTCGGATAAGACACGAGCTCTTGCACCTGATTTGGGCAGAGAGCAAGACGTGTGGGGAAGAGTCAGTGAGTCCTGGTCACCGTTCAAAATGGCCGGTGATGATCGGGATGAAAATCCTGAGTTCAAGCTGTCTGCAAAGTGTTTTAGCGGACGAACTAGCGAAAACGGTCTCACTTTCGAAGAGTTTGATGAGATCTATTGGGCAAATTTTTTTGAGAAAATTCGGAAGGATTCTTCTTATACGCAATTTGTCGCATTTATACGCTTGGTTTAGTACTTGGACAAGGATGCTCTGCTGCTATATCGCCAATTCCGGAAGGATGAGGATCTCATCCAAGAATGGGCATTTGGAGAACAAAAAAGGGCAAGGGATTTGAAAATCCAGAAAGAGGTTGCGAAAGCCCGAATGTGCTTTATCTTCAGGAAGAACAGTGACAACTGCACCTGTTGAGAGCATAGACTTAGCTGCACTAACACAAGAGTTAAAAGAGGCCATGAGGCAACTCACTGAGGGTCAGCAAAGGGCTGCTACTCAGAACAATGATCCCGACTCTGTCGCAGAGTTGCGAAAGGTGTGTGCAGAACTGTCTGAAAAGATTGCTAATGCTCAGGAACGAGTAACGCGCAAAGCTGCACCTCTCCACGGTCAGCAAGGCGATAGCGCCACGACAGAGGCAAGCCATGCGCAAGCCTTGGCTACCTGTCGTAAGGATAGTGAGGCTGGGGATGACCAGCTAGACCCCGAGCATTGTCTGCGCCGTTTCTTTAAGTTGCTCGAAGCACAATTCCTAGAGGATCGCAGTCTTTAGGTGCACCGTTATGTGCATTTTGTCCGTCATAAGAACGAGACAGTCATGGAGGTTAAATCTAGATTGGTAGACCTCGATAAGAAGGCAAAAATATACGAACCCAGAATAGTGGCTGACAAGTTTCTGTTGTGCTTAGGCAAGGAAACAGATTGTGACGGCAGGCCACACCTGTCCGCAAAGCACGGGATTGACTGGGACACTGACAAGGCGGCTGAAATAGCACGCAATGTTGAAGAAGGTAAAGTGTGGTACAAGGAGGCTTCCAGGACGCTTATGGCTCCTGAGAGGAGGGAGGAATCCTCTCCGCCTAAGGCCAATAGCCTTAATTTTTGATTTAAGAAAAAGAGCGAGTCTTTCAATAAGTTTGCTAAGCATGCCAACACTGTTGAAACAGCAGAGAGTTGTTGGAATTGTGGAAAATTACGACATTAGAAGAGAGATTGTCCGTACCCAGATGCTAAGCAACTATCTGCTAGCAAGGGGCAGATATGTGCACATTGCAACAAGAAGGGACACTCAGAAGGTGAGTGCTGGTCTAAGAACCCATATTTAAAGCCGCCATGGGCAAATGCTGCCATGAAAGAGGCAGACAAGGAAAAAAAGAAGGAAAAGGATGGCTCTGGTAAACGCAAGGGTAACCAGAAGTATGAAGCTATGAGTGCAAAAATTGTTGTTGAAAGCTTAGTTTGCGAAACTAAATGCGCCCAATGTCTACTATGACGTTGATATTGTAGAAAAGATCGTCTGCAAAGGCGAGAAGCTGATGCCTGAAAAGGCTGTGGATGCAACGGCTGCCGAGCAAGCAGGTCACAGCCGTCTGGTGCCAAGGAATGCTGGGAAGCTTCCTCAGACTTTTCGGATCACTCTGGATGAAGATGAGATCTCGCACCTACGACAAGCCAGGCCCGGGACGCGTAAGACATTTAGTTTTTTGCTGGAGAAGCTGAAGGCCCTGGTGGAACACCGGATCCAGCATGCTCCTTTGCTTTCTCTCGCTGATTTGCATATCACTTACCCATTCACGGTAGAAGAGGCCGGACATCAGCTAGATATAGCTGAGGAGGGTGCAAATAGCGCCTCATTGCCCACCAATTTCAGCACCGTGAGAGTGCAGAATAGGGATGGTGCAGTAATCTTCAACAACTGGGCAGCTCCCAACATTCTGTTGGATACAGGCGCACAGCCAGTCATCTTGGGAAAGCGAGTTGTGAAAGCTCTAGGATTGACGGCAAGGGATCTGAAAGAGAGTCCTTTCCAATTGAAAACTACCTCAGGACAAGTCTCAAAGTCTTGTGGGATCACCCGCAAGCCTGTGAAAATCACACTAAATTCAAGGAAACCTGAAGAGCCGTCACTACTCATGGAGAGCACAGTGACGGAGGCAGAGAACTATGATGTTCTCTTGGGAACAGAAGCACTGATTCCCTTGGGTATGGTCATTGATCTGCGGAAGCGGAGGGTGACTTACCAGTCAACAGATCAGCATCCGGCAGGAGAAATTCCTGTGAAGATGGTTTGCATAGGAGAGGCAAACAACGGGCTGCTAGACTGCTGCGTTAACGGCGCGTACCCACAATCCTGCGACAACATCATGAAGCGCGAAGAGGAAAGCTATACGAGCATCAACATGCCAACACTCTTGGTATGGCAACCTCGTATTATGGAGCAACTGGAAACTGTGAGTATAGGGACCACGGCCCGCAGGAGTTGCTGCCAGTACCCTACCTAGTTACCTCCACTGCAAATATGATGCCTGGAGTTGAGCCGCTGCCGCAAGGCATCGTCGGGATGGAAGATCCTTGTTGCAAAAGGGGAGTAGTGGTGTTGGAGTTATTTGCCGGACTTGGGTCTGGGACCATACCATTGATCCAGCGAGGAATACAGGTGGCCAAAGTCCTGTATGTGGACAATGATGACCCCGCTTTCTAGCATTCAGAGAAGTCATGAGTCAGATGCGGCAAATGCATCATTTTAAAAAGTTGGTGCCCGCATACATCAATGTCGAGCGCATCGCCGGAGGCAACATTATTGATGTGAAGCCTGAAGGCCTCTATGGCTACAGGATTGACTGGATCTTTGTTGGATTTCCTCATCAACCGTTTTCTCAAGCTAGAAGCAGGAGGGGATTCAGTGATCCACAAGCACAACACTGGAGATGGACGGTCAAAATCATCAGCATGCTGCGGGAACAACAGCACTACTACCCACCAGTGTTTGTGATTGAGAAGGTGCATCCAGGAATGGATTACAAGCAGATGAAGCCGGGAGAACCATGGCTGATTTTTGACTCCACGTTGGGCCATCATGTGCTAATCAACGACGCCAAGCACGGAGGATTATCCCATAGGGCCAAAATATTTTGGACCAACGGCATGTCTATTGAGGTCCTCAGAGAGATGGAGGACATTACACGGCGATCACCGACGGCATTGACAGTGGAAGGGGCGCTGCCGGTACATACCAGACCAGTGACTAGGAGGGATTCCTATCCACAGTGAGTCATCAACGAACCAGGTCAGTCAAGGGTGGTACTGCCAACCTTCACAACATATCCAAGATCTCGAGCCTTCATAGAAGGTGGACCAAGAATGGTCAAAGACATGCATGAAAGAGATGCCGTTTGGAGAGAGCCTACTGCGGTGGAGAAGAGCAAATGCCTTGGAATACCCGACACCATAGCTCGACATATAGCCGGTGCTGTAGGGTCAGATGAAGCTGCGAAGGTTTTTGGCAACATGATTGGGCAGCACTCCATGACTTGGGTGGTGTAAACAATTATGACGTGGCAGCAGTTGATCTTCAATGACAAGCCTATGCCGAGGCCAAGACCAGTGACAATTGGGATCCATGTGGTGCCAACATCTGATCAAAGGGCTATCAGGACGGCATATCAGCAACAAGAAGAATACTGTAATGAATCAGTATATTGGTTGATATAATATTCATTTAAATATAATAGTTAAATAAGTTCAGCCTCCTGAACTTTAGTTAATATTCAGTCTGCTGGACTTTATAAAATAATCAATTTAATGACTCAACCGGGAGCAGCAGGCTGAAGTCAACTTAGGTCGGCTTGCTAACACATTCTTTGACAGCCAATTGACTTCCGTACTCGGTAGCAGTGAATTGCCTAGATATCTATCTAAGTGTGGTGTGCTATATGAATGGCCAAATGATATCCTTAGCATGGATGGCGATTCGGGATGATGGGAGATGGCGGTGGATTTGGTTAGACGAGGTCCTATCAACGCGGTTAACTCCCGGGTAGGCGGTGCCATCGTACTGGCCGTTGAAGAGAAAACTCATTCCATGTACATATGCTAGGTATTGCTCTCGAGTTCGGCCTTCAAAAACAAGGTTAAGTCTCTTGTACTACTTATTGAGAGAAATCTGAATCCAAGGCGAGAAGCCATTGATATGCACTGTCCTTAGCCTTGCTTATGTGTGAGTTTACTGATTGCATTATTGATGCTAGTTTACTTCCATTTGACTTACGAGTATTGTCCACTGCTAGTGTGTTGTCTTTTGCTGTTTAATCAATTAACAGAATATACCATAAAGATTACTTGCTGATACAAAGATCTTCATTAATTGTTAACCGCCTTTTTAGAAAGTTAATTCATTTCAGTGGTATCGGAGCAGTTATTGCAATCTTCTTTGTATGGTAAGAACAAGGTCTCGAACTAGCAACTTCCGAGACATGGAGAACCAGGATAACGAGAATGTCAAAAATCAGGCTGAAAGCCATGTAGCGAGAACCCGTACCTATTCTGAAGCAGTGGCAGATACTGCAGCTAGAGAGGCTGCAGATGAGGCAGCTGCTATTGTCGCAGTCAAAACACAGCAGGCTGAGAAGGAGAGAGCCAGATTAGAAGTTGAACAATTAGCAAAGGCTGCTGAAGATTCAGAAAGGAGGGAAGGACAGCCAGCGGACGAGCGCACTGTCGAAGAACGTATGGCACCTAGGGCTAATGTTCTGCACCCACCTCCTGCTGTACAACTCAACGTGCCCCTAGGTCAAATTCGTGACCGGCTGAATGCGGCAGGAATTGCTGCTGCAGGAGCAAGAGGGACTGTTGAGGACACTACTTAGCGAGCCGATGTGAAATGAATTGTCTTACCAAATAAGCGATCAACAATTAACGAAGATCTTTATATCAGCAAGTAATCTTTATGGTATTTTTTGTTTATTGATTAAACAGCGAGGAACAACACACTAGCAGTGGGCAATACTCGTAAGTCAAATGCAAGTAAACTAGCATCAATAATGCAATCAATAAACTCATACATAAGCAAGTTTAAAAGACAGTGCATATCAATGGCTTCTTGCCTTGGATCTAGATACCTCTCAGTGAGCAGTACAAAAGAGTTGGCCTCGTTTCCGAATGCCGAACTCGAGAGCAGCACCTAGCATATGTACATGGAATGAGTTTACTGTTCAACGGCAAGTGCGATGGCACCCCCTACCCAGGAGTTAACCACGCTGGCAGGGCCTCGGTTAAGTGAATCCACCGCCATCTCCCATCATCCCGAATCGCCATCCATCCTAGGGATGTCATCTGGCTATTCATCTAGCATATCATACTTAGATGCATAGCTGGGCAGTTCGCTGCGACCGAGAATTGAAGTCAGCTGGCTGTCAAAGAATGTGTCAGCGAGCTGACTTAAGCAGACTTCAGCCTGCTGCTTCCAGCTAAGTTATTTAACTGATATTTATATAAAGTCCCGCAAATTGAATATTAACTACCGTTCAGCAGGCTGAACTTATTTAACTACTATATATTAATATTATATCAACCACTATACTGATTCATTACAATCCCTCCAACTTAACATGGTGTCGCCTCGACAACACTAACACTGGGTATATGGTTTCTCTAACTGAAAGTACTGATCTGCCTCCCACCACTTTTTGCTTCACTACCGATACCTAACAATGGGGATTATTAGTATAAGCGTGCTGTCCCTTCCGCCCTCCGCCTACTGCCATTAGGAGGGAGATATTCCTGGGGCCCTCTGGTCAAGGGAGCCAGACCTCCTCCTGTCTTGGGGTCTCCTGAAGTCTGGGGGATCCGGGTAGAATCCCCGGGGAAAATGCAGTAACTGGGCTGTTTCCTCTTGCACATTTTGAAACCGCATGGAGGCAGCGTTCTCCTGGGCTGCCCTCAAACTCACAGGTACATATACCGGCATCCCAGAGGGATGTTGCATGACATGAGCCAAGGGCACATGCCCTCCCTGCGAGGGAGATGCTGGCAGGCCTCTGGCTATTTCTCTAGCAGCCCTCTTGTCTGCCCTGTTTGACTGGGTCTCCGCGCCTGCAGATGGGCTCTGTCCTCTGGCAGTTCCTAGCCAAGTAATATGTTCCTCTTCAGCGAGCTGATGCAAAGCCAACCCAGTCTTCTCCCTTACAGGGGATGTGGCAGGTGTCGGGATCACCGCGGGACTAGTGTCCTCCTCCTCACCTTCCTCTTGTTCTTCTTATAACCCCTCCTTCTCTCCTTCCCCTGGTTCCTCTGCTGGGGTCTCTTCTGTCAACTGCTCCAGCTCTTCCCAAGAAAAAGAATATTCCACTGACCTTCCCCTATTGGGTGCTAGTGGGGGCTTTTGAGTCCTGGCCGCATACCGGTCTTTCTCTCCCTGCTTGCTTGCCCATTTGGCATAAGCGTGCTTCCCTATAGAGAATGACTCACGGGCCCTGCTCCTGTCCTCCTGCATTTCTTGGCTCATGCAGTCTCTTACTCCATCTAGTCTTGGGTCCCACGCTGCAATATGAGGAGGCAACACTATGTTCCCCTGTAGGTCTGTTAGGAAGTCTTCCTCCCTTGCCTTGTCATTTTGCTGGTCCCTCATGTTGATGGTCATCCACCGCCAATCGGTGGGCTTTCGGAAGAAGGCATGGTCTGTCCTTTTCAGAGTACAAGGGTACTAGTGCCTTGCAAAGTCCAGCTGACTGGTTTCCCTTGCCGAGAATTCCCAGCTTCTTCTCTCCACTTCATTATACATGGCCTTGAACCTGTTATGGGATGTAGAGTCCTTAAAGCTGTCCGTGTCCATAGGGATCATCCTGATGACCCTATCTTTTCCCCAGATACCCGGAATCGATACAGCTCCTGCTTCATTCACCTGGGCCATTGCCTTGGCCTCTCTGACCGTATATCCTACCATCCTGGCATAATCGTGGTAGAGGAGGAGTCCTGTGCTGACCTCGATATACTTGTCAAAGTTTTCAGATGTCTCCCCTTCCCTCTGCAAGATGTCCTGCTGTGCCTCACTGCGACTTCTCTGGGCGTACTTGAAGGCCTCCTCCAGTAGATCAAAGCCCTTGCCCAGCACTGTGTAGCGGTAGCTGCTGATTCTCCTCTGTTCTTCTTCGTCAATCTGCTGCTTCCGCCTCTCCTCAGCTTGCCTCTCCTCTTCCGTTTTCTTGGCCTCCTCTGCAGCTTTTTCGTCCAGTTCTTCCTGCCTCAGCCTGGCCTGTTCCTCCTCCTCCTTCTTCTTTTGTGCCTCCCGTTGTTGTTGGAGTCGTTGTGATTCCTGAGCGGGGATGGAGGATGATTCGATGTCGCCACGGAATTGCAAGTATTCTGCATGTGCCTCTTCCGCTCTTTTCTTCCTCTTAAGTTCTAACTTCTGAGTCATCCTGCTCCTTCATAAACACAATGCAGTTAGTGAAGTCATGATATAATGCCGTTATTGAGTACCCTTGTGGAGAAGACCGTGGTAGGGAGAGTTCCAAGTGTGTAATACCTTGTGTGAGTGAGTATAAGAGGAGACTGGAGTCAGAGAGAAAAAGTGAGTGTGAGCGCAGGTTAAGTGTGCAAAATGGTGATATAAAAAGGTGCCTGGCTGATCCCGAGACAAAACACACTCCCTCCAACTTAATTGTAAGGTGGGCTGCCCGTCACTAACTGTCACTAACTGTCACGTTACCCTCCGACGTATATGAAGACAGGACCTCCTGTCACCTTTCCATGTCTACTGAAATGATGGTTAGGGAGGTGCCCCAGCTGCCCAAAGGTGGAACCGTTTCAACGCCCCTTTGGCATTGGTCAGCTGGGCTTTAAATTCCCAGGTGTCCCCAGAGGCATCGTAACCCTTCCATCTGACCAGGTACTTCATGACATATTTAGATGATCGACGGACAGAGCGAGCGTCTAAAATCTCCTCAACCTCATAGTCCTCAGGGTCGCCCTCTCTGAGAGCGGGGACCGGTCCCGGTTGGACAGGTAATCGACCGGTGAACAGCGTGTCACCTTTGATATACGATTCCAGGAAGGAGACATTAAAGATTGGGTGACCCTTGTAGTCCCGCTGACATATTCAGTTTGTAAGCATTATGACCAACACGACGCACCACCAAATATGGACCGACCTAGACCGGACCAAGCTTTTCCTTGACCACACCAGGTAGATACAGGTGTTGAGAATGCAGTTTGAGCAAATCACCCTTAGCAAATGTTAGTTCGCGTCGGTGCTGCTTAGCGTATTTTTGTTAATTTCTTGGGCTGTGTGCAGGTTTTGTTGGACTTCTGACATGGTTTCAGCAATCTCTTGAGTTAAGTGGAGGGAGATCGGATTGTCAATCCCGTCCGGGTGAGTTAAACACTTCCCTAGTACATCTAAAGGGGACTTAGGGACTCTACCCAGGCTCAGTTCAAAAAGATTCTTGCCCGTTGACGCGTGAACCGCACTGTTGACCGCAAACTGAATTTGAGGCAACAGGTCATCCCAATTATCTTGTTTTTGGTTAATATATTTTCTCAGCACCTCCTGCGAAACTCGATTAGTTCTTTCAGTCTGCCCATCAGTCTGAGGGTGCTTTGCTGTCCTGAGCAACTGTTTGACTCCCTTTAACCCCATTAAAGCTCTCCAAAACTTAGAGGTAAATTTTGAGTCTCTGTCTGAGATGATATTAGAGGGTAGCCCATGTTGGCATACTACATGGTTGTAGAACTGTCTCGCTGTTTCGAGTGCAGTTACTTTGACAGTTGTGGGGATGAAAATGACCATTTTTGTCAATTTATCCACGACTACTAGCATCGAATCATGACCATTGGCAGTTCGTGGCAGTGTTACCACCCAGTCCAAGGATATTGTTTCCTAGCGTCCAACTGCGATGGGCAACGGTTGTAAGAGAACCCCCGGAGGTGTGTATCTAGACTTATTTCTTCGACACTGACCACAGGACTGAACAAGACCTTCCGAGGCAATCCATCTCAATGATAATGTTTTGCCAGTTTGCCAACAGTTTTGGCCTGCCCCAAATGCCCACCCAATAAACTGTCATGCGCTTGACTCAGTAAAGGAGACCTTATTTCCAAGTTATTAGGAATGACCAGCTTCAGCCTGACTGAAGTGGTTTCAGTCACCCAGACCCCTCCCTTAAGCTTATACCCGAGTGCAGTAGCACGACACACACTAGTAGTGGGGCTGGGCTCAAATGTTGGGTCAGAAAGGTAGGCTTTCCTAAGTTGTTCAAGGAAGGACTTTTTCACCGTTAGTGAAGTGAGTGCACACAGGACTTTGTCTACAGCATGCTGACTAAAGTTCCTTTCTTGTAGGTCAGGTCTTCTAGAGAGTGCATCAGCAGGATTCAACTTCCCTGGTTTGTAATCGATCTGGACTTGGAACTGCTCCAGCATCTGGCTCCAGCGGTTCTCCCTCCTCGACAGCTTGGACTTCTTTTGAAAGTGAGTCAGAGCTAGATGATCAATAATCACCTTAAAAGCTTTACCATGTAAGTATGCTCTCAACTGTTTGAGCACATAAATGATTGCAAGCAGCTCCTTATCATGCACGGAATAGTTAATTTCAGCTGGGTTGAATTTCATAGACTCATATAGCACAGGGTGCCACTCCTGCCGTACCTTACCATCCTTTGTGGTTTTGTCAGCAGGCTGCAACAAAATAGCACCCATGGCAAAGTCAGAAGCATCAGTAACCACCTGCACAGGTTTGCTGGGGTCATACACGGCTAGGATTGGGGCAGAACAAAGAGCATCTTGAAGGGTTTGGAAGGCAGCCTGCTGCTCTCCCCCCCACACATACCCTATGTCCTTCTTAGTAAGGTCAGTCTGTTTACTGGCCTTTGTATAATAATTCTCAATAAGTCTCCTATAGTAGTTAGCCAACCCAAGGAAGGATCTATTTTCCGAGACACACTGTGGTACTGGCCAGTCCCTTATGGTCTGGACTTTCTTAGGCTCCACGTTGATGCCTTCTCTACTGACAACGTGGCCTAAGACTTCATTACTTTTCTCGAACAAATCACACTTGCTCATTTTAGCATACAACTGCTTTCTTCTCAGAGTGTCCATGACCGTCTTGAAGTGTTCAGCATGCTGAGCTTCATCTTTAGAGAAAAATAAAATATCATCCTGAAAGACTTGCACAAACTTATCCAGGTAAGGTCTGAAAATGTCATTCATGGAACCCACGAAGGTCGCAAGAGCATTAGTCAGTCCAAATGGCATCACGTTAAACTCATAGTGTCCATAACGTGTGCGGAAGGCAATCTCGTGTTCATCTCCCTCATCAATTCTGATTTGATGATAACCACTCTTGAGATCTATATTACTGAACACTTTAGCACCAAACAGGGTATCAAGCAAGTCCTCGATTCTGGGTAAAGCATACTTGTTCTCTATTGTAATTTTGTTTAGAGCTCTGTAATCGACACACATCCGCATATCGCCATCCTTTTCCTTAACAAAGAGGATGGGTGCGCCATAGGGTGATTTACTTGGGGAAATGTAACCATTTTTCTCAAGCTCTGCAATCTGTGTTTTCAGATCTTCGCTCTCCACATAAGATAAGCCATAAGTGCGTTGCCAGGGTGGTTGACTCCCAGGTAATAAATCAATCCTATGATCCACTTCCCTCTTAAGTGGTAATTCTGGAGGCACATTAAAAACATTAGGATAGTGAGCAACAATTTTTGCAGCCGTAGGGTGCTGCGGAGGACTTACCTTTTTCTCAACCACCTCTTCAGGTTGAGAAGGTACCTCTTTTACCAGCAGACCAAACATTCTTCTTCCTTCTAGTTCCAGCTTTCGACGAATTCCATTGCATTCAGTAATTTGCATCCTCCTGGAAGTCTCTTCTTTTCCTTCATTTGCCATCCATACAGGACAAGAGGAAGAGCACTGGTGGGTGCCAAGTTAGTCTGCTCATCACTGGCTCCTCTTACTTTAACTGTACCTCTGCTCCAACATACTTCAGCTTGATGTCTGTTAAGCCAGGACCTGCCTAGCACGAGATCATAAAAGCTAGTGTTGAGTACCTCAAATATAAGCGTTTCAGTTAGAACTGCAATGCCAGAATCTAACTGGACCTCAATAGGCTTGGTTATAACTCCTCCCGAGATACTTGAGGCATCTCCAAGTAATATTTTTCTATTCCCTTGGGTGACAGTTGGCAGCCTTAGCCGCTTAACTAAGTCCTTGTGGATAAAAGTTTGTGACGCCCCTCCGTCAACAAATGCCCTCACCTTCCTACCTGCAATCATGCAATGCAANTCACCTTCCTACCTGCAATCATGCAATGCAGTAGGATAGGGGGGACTGTCTTTTCCTGACTTTCGCATTGTTCTCCTGACTTAGCAAAGAAATGTTGGACATCAGGTGGAACAAGAGCATCCAGAGTGTGCACTCTATGGATGTCTATATTGCTGATGGTCTCCTTTATCTGGTTGTCAGGCATGCATAGTGAATCCAGTCGAGCAGGACCCATAATACCTGCTACGAGGGCAGCTAGTGACGACTCACTATCTCTAGCATCCTCACGGTCAATAGACTGGATTACGGATTGTTGCTGCCTTTTAAACGCTAGACCTTTCTCTCGACCTTTGGGAGGTGCTTGTATGGACACTGCTCTCTGAAGTGACCCAACTGTTGGCAATGGAAGATATTGCTGAGGCTGGTCTCGGCTTAGTTCTACCGCCACCTCTTCCATAGCCACCTCGAGAGTGACCGCCTCTCACTCTAGACTGTATAGCATTGTACTCATACTCATACTCATCACCTTGATCATCCTCAGCCTGGTCTCCTTCAACTGCATTGTAGGAACTGTGGGGCTTTTTGACAATCTTAGACACCAAAGCATTACTCTGGCGCTTGTGATCAAACTGCTGCTGATCCCAGGCATCTGCGTCTTGGATCAAGTCAGCCAGTTTTTCATACTTCGTTTCAGCAGATTGAACAGGGAATTCGGAAGTATGCTATCCTATACCGCTCTGGCAAGTCTGGCTGCTTCATCATGTTCTCCTCGAACTTTTGAGCAAACTCAGCAACTGAAGTGGTCTGCTTCAGTGTCAAGGAGATCATTCCATAGATAGCTTTCTCCTGCTGGTTGATGACATCAAACTTCTCATGCAACTTTTTGATAACTTCTACTCACGTAGGGTCACCAAGTTGCTGAGCCTTACGCTCTCTTTTCCAATACAGCCACCAGTCTGCTGCACCGCCTTTCAGTAGAGCACCGGTGTGCCTGACCTTCTAGTTATCTCGCAGCTTTGGGTAGTTTACCAGCCACTGCTCAACATCAGCGAGAAACTTGATCAGGTAATAATTCTTGTTTCCCTCAGGATCATAGTCCTGGGGAGTTTTTGACTTAGGCTTACTTGGCCCTTTGCCACCACCACCCGTGGTTTGAGAACCCAGTTGGTCTCTGTCCCGCAACAGGGACATTATGATTCTTTTGTCCTCCTGTTGGGACTGGTATATACTCGCCATTTGCGATTGCATCTGAACAAATAATGTTCCCAAATCCACACTCTGAGGTGGGAGTCTAGCAAATGCAGAAGCAGCATAGGCCTCCATTCGCTCAGCAATGTCCTCAACAGTCCCTCTCGCTCCTGCAGCAGCAATTCCTGCCGCATTCAGTCGGTCACGAATTCGACCTAGAGGCACAGTGGGCTGTACAGCGGGAGGTGGGTTCAAAACATTGGCCCTTGATGCCATAAGTTTTTTGACAGTGCGCTTGTCGCTGGCTGTCCCTCCCTCCTTTTTATATTGTCAGCAGCCTTTGTTAGTCTGACTCTTTCCTCTTCAGCCTGCTGTGCTGCAACTGCAACAATAGCAGCTGCCTCATCTGCAGCCTCTCTAGCTGCAGTATCTGCCACTGCTTCAGAACAGGTACGGGTTCCGGCTACATGGCTTTTGGCCTGGTTTCCGACATTCTCGTTATCCTGGTTCTCCATGTCTTCAGAGTTGCTACTTTGAGACCTTGTCCTTACCATACAAAGAAGACTGTGACAACAGCTCCGATACCTGAAACGAATTGACTTACCAGATAGACAATTAACAATTAATGAAGATCTTTATATCAGCATGTAATCCTTATATATAGTGTTTTTTGTTAATTGATTAAACAGCGAACGACAACATACTAGCAGTGAACAACACTTCGCAAGTCAAATGCAAGTAAACTAGCATCAATAATGCAATCAGTAAATTCATACATAAGCAAGGTTAGAAGACAGTTAATATCAATGGCTTCTCGCCTTGGATCCAGATACCTCTCAGCGAGCAGTACAAGAATGTTGGCCTCGTTTTCGAATGCCGAACTCGAAAGCAATACCTAGCATATGTACATGGAATGAGTTTATTGTTCAACGGCAAGTGCGATGGCACCGCCTACCCAGGAGTTAATCACGCTGGCAGGACCTCGGTTAACTAAATCCACTGCTATCTCCCATCATCCCAAACTGCCATCCATCCTAGGGATGTCATCTGGCTATTCATCTAGCATATCATACTTAGATGCATATGTAGGCAATTCGCTGCGACCAAGAATGGAAGTCAGCTGGCTGTCAAAAAATGTGTCAGCGAGCTGACTTAAGTCGACTTCAGGCTGTTACTTCCGGCTGAGTCATTTAACTGATATTTATATAAAATCCAGCAAATTGAATATTAAGTACAATTCAGCAGGCTGAACTTATTTAACTATTACATATCAAAAAAATATTATATCAACCAGTATAATGATTCATTACACGATGCCACTGCTACTGCTGCATTTGCTAGACTCCCACCTCAGAGTGTGGATTTCGGAGCATTGTTCGTGCAAATGCAATCGCAAATGGCGAGCATGTATCAATCCCAACAGGAGGATAAAAGAATCATTATGTCTCTGCTGCGGGACGGAGACCAACTGGGTTCTCGAACCACAGGTGGTGGTGGCAGAGGGCCTAGTAAGGCCAAGCCAAAACCTCCCCAGGATTATGATTCTGAGGGGAACAAAAAGTATTACCTGATCAAGTTTCTCGCTGATGTTGAGCAGTGTAATGAATCAGTACATTGGTAGATATATTATTCATTTACATATAATAAGTAAATAAGCTCAGCTTGCTGATCTTTAGTTAATATTCAGTCTGCTGGACTTTATAAAATAATCAGTTTAATGACTCAGCTGGGAGCAGTAGGCTGAAGTCAACTTAGGTCAGCTTGCTGACACATTCTTTGACAGCCAACTGACTTTTGTACTCGGTAGCAGCGAACTGCCTAGATATGCATCTAAGTGTGGTGTGCTAGGTGAATGGCCAGATAACATCCTTTGGATGGATGGTGATTCGGGATGATGGCAGATGGCGGTGGATTTGGTTAACCGAGGTCCTACCAACATGGTTAACTCCCGGGGAGGCGGCGCCATCGCACTTGCCGTTGAACAGTGAACTCATTCCATGTACATATGCTAGGATTGCTCTTGAGTTTGGCATTCGGAAATGAGGCCAACTCTCTTGTATTGCTTACTGAGAGAGATCTAAATCCAAGGCGAGAAGCCATTGATACGCACTGTCTTCTAACCTTGCTTATGTATGAGTTTACTGATTGCATTATTGATGCTAGTTTACTTGCATTTGACTTGCGAAGTGTTGTTCACTGCTAGTGTGTTGTCGTCTGCTGTTTAATCAATTAACATAAAACACTATACATAAGGATTGCTTGCTGATATGAAGATCTTCATTAATTATTTATCGTCTATTTGGTAAGTCGATTCATTTCAGTGGTATCGGAGCAATTATCACAGTCATCTTTGTATGGTGAGGACAAGGTCTCAAACTAGCAACTCCCGAGACATGGAGAACCAGGATAAGGAGAATGTCGGAAACCAGGCCGAAAGCCATGTAGGGGGAACCCGTACCTATTCTGAAGCAGTGGCAGATACTGCAGCTAGAGAGGCTGCAGATGAAGCAGCTGCTATTGCGGCAGTCCCAACACAGCATGGTGAAGAAAAAAGAGGTAGATTAGAGGCAGAAAGATCACCAAAAGATGCTAAAGATACAGAAAGGAGGGAAGGACAGCCAGCGGACGGGCGCACTGTCAAGGAACTTATGGCAGCAAGGGCCAATGTTTTGAACCCACCTCCCGCTGTACAGCCCACTGTGCCTCTAGGTCAAATCCGTGACCGGCTGAATGCGGCAGGAATTCCTGCTGCAGGAGCGAGAGGGACTGTTGAGGACACTGCTGAGCGAGTGAATGCCCATGCCGCTGCTGCATTTGCTAGACTCTCACCACAGAGCCTGGATTTGGGAGCATTATTTGTTCAGATGCAACCGCAAATGGCGAGTATGTACCAGTCCCAACAGGAGGACAAAAGAATCATAATGTCCCTGCTGCGGGACAGAGACTAACTGGGTTCTCAAACCACGGGTGGTGGTAGCAGAGGCCCAAGTAAGCCTAAGCCGAAACCCTCCCCAGGACTATGATCCTCAAGGAAACAAGAAATACTACCTCATCAAGTTCCTCGCTGATGTAGAGCAGTGGCTGGAGAACTACCCAGAGCTGCAGGATTACGAGAAGGTCAAGCACACCGGTGCTTTACTGAAAGGCAGTGCAGCAGATTGGTGGCTGTATTGGAAAGGAGAGCGTAAGGCTCAGCAACTCGCTAACCCTATGTGGGAAGAGTTTGTCGAAAAGTTGCATGAGAAGTTTGATGTCATCAACCAGCAGGAGAAAGCTATCTATGCGATGATCTCCTTGACACTGAAGCAGACCACTTCAGTTGCTGAGTTTGCTCAAAAGTTCGAGGAGAACATGATGAAGAAGCCAGATTTGCCAGAGCGGTATAGGATAGGATACTTCAAATATGGCTTGAGATCCGAAGTCTCTGGTCATTTTGCTGAAAAGAAGTATGAAAAATTGGCTGACTTGATCCAAGACGCTGATGCCTGGGATCAGCAGCANCGCCTGGGATCAGCAGCAGTTCAATCACAAGCGCCAGAGTAATGCTTTGGTGTCTAAGATTGTCAAAAAGCCCCACGGTTCCTACAATGCAGTTGAAGGAGACCAGGCTGAGGATGATCAGGGTGATGAGTATGAGTATAAGTACAATGCTCTATNTGATGTCCAACATTTCTTTGCTACGTCAGGAGAACAATGCGAAAGTCAGGAAAAGACAGTCCCCCCTATCCTACTGCATTGCATGATTGCAGGTAGGAAGGTGAGGGCATTTGTTGACGGAGGGGCGTCACAAACTTTTATCCACAAGGACTTAGTTAAGCGGCTAAGGCTGCCTACTGTCACCCAAGGGAATAGAAAAATATTCCTTGGAGATGCCTCAAGTATCCCGGGAGGAGTTATAACCAAGCCTATTGAGGTCCAGTTAGATTCTGGCATTGCAGTTCTAACTGAAACGCTTATATTTGAGGTACTCAACACTAGCTTTTATGATCTCGTGCTAGGCAGGTCCTGGCTTAACAGACATCAAGCTGAAGTATGTTGGAGCAGAGGTACAGTTAAAGTAAGAGGAGCCAGTGATGAGCAGACTAACTTGGCACCCACCAGTGCTCTTCCTCTTGTCCTGTATGGATGGCAAATGAAGGAAAAGAAGAGACTTCCAGGAGGATGCAAATTACTGAATGCAATGGAATTCGTCGAAAGCTGGAACTATAAGGAAGACAGAATGTTCGGTCTGCTGGTAAAAGAGGTATCTCCTCAACCTGGAGAAGTGGTTGAGAAGAAGGTAAGGCCTCCGGAGCATCCTATTGTTGCAAACATTGTTGCTCAGTACACTGGTGTTTTTAATATGCCTCCAGGACTACCCCCTAAGAGAGAAGTAGATCATAGGATTGATTTATTACCTGGGAGTCAGCCACCCTGGCAACGCACTTATGACTTGTCTTATGTGGAGAGCGAAGAGTTGAAAACAAAGATTGCAGAACTTGAGGAAAACGATTATATTTCCCCCAGTAAATCACCTTATGGGGCACCCATCCTCTTTGTTAAGAAAAAGGATGGCAATATGCGGATGTGTGTGGACTATAGAGCTCTGAACAGAATTACAGTAAAGAACAAGTATGCTTTACGCAGGACCAAGGACTTGCTTGATACCCTGTTTGGTGCTAAAGTGTTCAATAAGATAGATCTCAAGAGTGGTCATCATCAAATCAGAATTGACGAGGGAGATGAACACAAGATTGCCTTCCGTACACGTTATGGACACTAAGAGTTTAATGTGATGCCATTTGGACTAACTAATGCTCCTGCGACTCTCATGGGTGCCATGAATGACATTTTCAGACCTTACCTGGATAAGTTTGTGCAAATCTTTCAGGATGATATTTTAATTTTCTCTAAAGATGAAGCTCAGCATGCTGAACACTTAAAGACAGTTATGGACATTTTTGAGAAGAAAGCGTCGTATGCTAAAATGAGCAAGTGTGATTTCTTCAAGGAAAGTATTGAATTTCTAGGCCACGTTGTCAGCAAAGAAGGCATCAGTGTGGATCCTAAGAAAATCCAGACCATAAGGGACTGGCCAGTACCCCAATCTGTCTCCGAAGTTACATCCTTTTTTGGGTTGGCAAACTACTATAGGAGATTTATTGAGAATTATTATACAAAAGCCAGTAAACAAACTGACCTTACTAAGAAGGACATAGGGTATGTGTGGGGGGGAGAGCAGCAGGCTGCCTTCCAAACCCTTCAAGATGCTCTTTGTTCTTCCCCAGTCCTAGCCGTGTATGACCCCAGCAAATCTGTGCAGGTGGTTACTGATGCTTCTGACTTTGCCATGGGTGCTATTTTGTTGCAGCCTGCTGACAAAACCACAAAGGATGGTAAGGTACGGCAGGAGTGGCACCCTGTGCTATATGAGTCTATGAAATTCAACCCAACTGAATTTAACTATTCCGTGCATGATAAGGAGCTGCTTGCAATCATTTATGTGCTCAAACAGTGGAGAGCATACTTACATGGTAAAGCTTTTAAGGTGATTATTGATCATCTAGCTCTGACTCACTTTCAAAAGAAGTCCAAGCTGTCGAGGAGGGAGAACCGCTGGAGCCAGATGCTGGAGCAGTTCCAAGTCCAGATTGACTACAAACCAGGGAAGTTGAATCCTGCTGATGCACTCTCTAGATGACCTGACTTGCAGGCAAGGAACTTTAGTCAGCATGCTGTAGATAAAGTCCCGTGTGCACTCACTTTACTAAAGGTGAAAAAGTCCTTCCTTGAACAACTTAGGAAAGCCTACCTTTCTGACCCAACATTTGAGCCCAGCCCCACTGATGGTGTGTGTCCTGCTATTGCACTCGGATATCGGCTTAAGGGAGGGGTCTGGGTGACTGAAACCACTTCATGAAGGCTGAAGCTGGTCATTCCTAATAATCTGGAAATAAGGTCCATCTTACTGAGTCAAGCGCATGACAGTTTACTGGGTGGACATTTGGGGCAGGCCAAAACTGTTGGCAAATTGGCAAAACATTATCATTGGGAAGGATTACCTCGGGAGGTAACGCTGCCACGAACTGCCAATGGGCATGATTCGATGCTAGTAGTCGTGGATAAACTGACAAAAATGGTCATTTTCATCCCCACAACTGTGAAAGTAACTGCACTCAAAATAGCAAGACAGTTCTACATTCATGTAGTATGCCAACATGGGCTACCCTCTAATATCATCTCAGACAGAGACTTAAAATTTAACACTAAGTTTTGGAGAGTTTTAATGGGATTAATGGAAGTCAAACAGCTTCTCAACACAGCAAATCACCCTCAGACTGATGGGCTGACTGAGAGAACTAACCGAGTTCTGCAAGAAGTGCAGAGAGCATGTATTAACCAAAAACAAGACAATTGGGATGACGAGTTGCCTCAAATCCACTTTGCGGTCAATAGTGCGGTGCACGCGTCAACGGGCAAGAATCCTTTTGAACTGAGTCTGGGTAGAGTCCCTAAGTCTTCTTTAGATGTACTAGGGGAGTCTACAACTCACCCTGCAGGGATTGACAATCCGATCTCCCTCCAGTTAACCCAGGAGTTTGCTGACACCCTGTCAAAAGTCCAACAAAACCTGCACAAAGCCCAGGAAAACCAACAAAATTACGCTAACCAGCACCGTCAAGAACTGACATTTTCTAAGGGCGATTTGGTCAAATTACATTCTCAGCACCTGTACCTGCCTGGTGTGGTCAAGAAAAAGCTTGGTCCTGTCTGGGTCGGTCCATATTGGGTGGTGCGCCATGTCGGTCCGAATGCTTACAAACTGAACATGTGAAAGGGGGAAGGGTGCGGGGAGTGCGCCCATGCACACTCACGCACCCTCACCCGCGAGTGGAAGCGTGCACGAGGACCTTTCCTAGTTGCATACACAAGGTGGAGTGGCCTGGTGGTATGCCACTCTTGCAAGAGTTAGAGGGCTACATGAGAGAGGAGTAGAAAAGAACTCACTTTATTAACAAAAGTCGTATACAAGATACGAAGGTTAGACTAGAATAAGCCCCCTCTACTTCCTTGTGCTTCCCATTTATCCTTTAACTCTAAGTGTCCTCTCTAGCAAAGTACCTCCAGAACCTTCTCCTATGGCTCCTTCCATGTAGGTGACCTTGCCTAGTTGGACAAGCTAGCACACTCACACGCACACAATCACACTCTAGAATATTCTACTACACAATCCACTAACTCCTCACGGAGTTTCTAGAAATTCCACAATCACTTTGGCACTCTACGTAATTGTACGTACTTTCTGGAACCCTCATGTTTCAACATCCTACTTCCTGGACTCCAACCAAAATATTTGTCACTGGACCTGTCCTTCTCACTAAATAGAATCTATGACATTAAAAACTCACTAAAAACTTCCAAAATTCATAACTATCTCAATACTTGTCCAAATGACGTGAAATAAAGGCCAAAGTTCTTCTAAAATCACACTCTATGCATATAAAATACTAGAAAGAAACAAACTACACTTTCATAACCTTACAACATGTCAGCAGAATACAAGGGTCACCCAGTCTTTAATGTCTCCTTCCTAGAACCATACAGGTGACACACTGTTCACAGGTCGGTTACCTGTCTTACCGGGACCGGTCCCCGCTGTCCAGGATGGTGACCCTGAGGAATATGAGGTCGAGGAGATTTTAGACGCTCGCTCTGTCCGTCGATCATCTAAATATGTCATGAAGTACCTGATCAGATGGAAGGGTTACGATGCCTCTGGGGACACTTGGGAACTTAAAGACCAGTTGACCAATGCCAAAGGGGCGTTAAAACGGTTCCGCCTTTGGGCGGCTGGCACCCTTCCCTAACGGTCATTTCAGTGGACATGGACAGGTGACAGGAGGTCCTGTCTCCATATGAGTCGTAGGGGAATGTGACAGTTAGTGACAAATAGTGACAGTTGTGACAGGCACCCCACCTTTACTATTAAGTTGGAGGGAGTGTGTTCGGTTTCGGGATCAGCCAGGCACATTTTATAATCATTCTACACACTCAACCTGCGCTCAAACTCACTTTTTCTTTCCAACTCAATTCTCTCTTATACTCACTCACACAAGGTACTACACACTAGGGACTCTCCCTATCACGTTCTTCCTAACCACGGGCACTCAGTAGCGGCAAAGTATCATGACTTCACTGACTGCATTGTGTTTATAATTGAGCAGGATGACTCAGAAGTTGGAACTTAAGAGGAAGAAAAGAGCGGAAGAGGCACATGCAGACTACTTGCAATGTCGAATCATCCTCCATCTCCGCTCGGGAATCACAACAACTCCAACAACAGCGGGAGGCACACAAGAAGAAGGAGGAGGAGGAGCAAGCCAGGCTGAGGCAAGAAGAATTGGACAGAAAAGCTGCAGAGGAGGCCAAGAAAACGAAAGAGGAGAGGCAAGCTGAGGAGAGGCGGAAGCAGCAGACTGACGAAGAAGAACAGAGGAGAATTAGCAGCTACCGCTACACAGTGCTCGGCAAGGGCTTTGATCTACTGGAGGAGGCCTTCAATTATGCCCAGAGAAGTCGCAGTGAGGCACAGCAGGACATCTTGCAGAGGGAAGGGGAGACATCTGAAAACTTTGACAAGTATATCGAGGTCAGCACAGGACTCCTCCTCTACCACGATTATGCCAGGATGGTAGGATATACGGTCAGAGAGGCCAAGGCAATGGCCCAGGTGAATGAAGCAGGAGCTGTATCGATTCCGGGTATCTGGGGAATAAATAGGGTCATCAGGATGATCCCTATGGACGCGGACAGCTTTAAGGTGTCTACATCCCATAACAGGTTCAAGGCCATGTATAATGAGGTGGAGAGAAGAAGCTGGGAATTCTTGGCAAGGGAAACCAGTCAGCTGGACTTTGCAGGGCACTGGTACTCTTGTACTCTGAAAAGGACAGACCCTGCCTTCTTCCGGAAGCCCACCGATTGGCGGTGGATGACCATCAACATGAGGGACCAGCAAAATGACAAGGCAAGGGAGGAAGACTTCCTAACAGACCTACAGGGGAACATAGTGTTGCCTCCTCATATCGCAGCCTGGGACCCAAGACGGGATGGCGTAAGAGACTGCATGAGCCAAGAAATGCAGGAGGACAGGAGCAGGGCCCGTGAGTCATTCTCTAAAGGGAAGCACGCTTATGCCAAATGGGCAAGCGAGCAGGGAGAAAAGGACCTGTATGCGGTCCGGACTCAACAGCCCCCACCAGCACCCAAAAGGGAAAGGTCAGTGGGAAATTCTTTTTCTCGTGAAGAGTTGGAGCAGCTGACAAAAGAGACCCCAGCAGTCTCAGAGGAACCAGGGGAAGGAGAGGAGGAGGGGTCAGAGGAAGAGCAACAGCAAGGCAAGGAGGAGGACACTAGCCCCGCTGTAATCCCGACACCTGCCACATCCCCTGTAAGGGAAAAGACTGGGTTGGCCTTGCAACAGCTCGCGGAAGAGGAAGATATCACTTGGCTGGGAACTGCCAGAGGACACAGCCCATCTGCAGGCACGGAGACCCAGTCAAACAGGGCAGACAAGAGGGCTGCTAGAGAATTAGCCAGAGGCCTGCCAGCATCTCTCTAGCAAAGAGGGCATGGGCCCTTGGCTCATGTCATGCAACATCCTTCTAGGATGTCGGTAGATGTACCTAGCAGCTTGAGGGCTGCTCAGGAGAAGGGTGCCTCCATTCACTTTCAGACTATGCAGAAGGAAATAGTCCACTTACTGCGTTCTCCGCGGGGCCCCTACGTGGATCCCCCAGGCTTCAGGTAACCCTAAGACAGGAGGAGGTCTGGCTCCCCTGACTATAGGGCCCCAGGGACATCTCCCTCCTAATGGCAGTAGGTTGAGGGCGGAAGGGACAGCACGCTGTTACTAGTGTTAGGTAATGTTGTCGAGGCAACAACCTGTTAAGTTGGGGGGATTGTAATGAATCAGTATATTGGTTGATATAATGTTCCTTTAAATATAATTGTTAAATAAGTTCAGCCTGCTAAACTTTAGTTAATATTGAGTCTGCTGGACCTTATAGAATAATCGATTAATGACTCAGCCGGAAGCAGCAGGCAAAAGTCGGCTTAGGTCAGCTTGCTGACACATTCTTTGACAGCCAGCTAACTTCCGTACTTGGTAGCAGTGAACTGCCTAGATATGCATCTAACTGTGGTGTGCTAGATGAATGGCCAAATGACATCCTTAGGATGGATGGCGATTTGGGATGATGGAAGATGGCGGTGGATTTGGTTAATCGAGGTCCTATCAACGCGGTTAACTCCCGGGTAGGCGGTGCCATCGCACTGGCCGTTGAACAGTAAACTCATTCCATGTACATATGCTGGGTATTGCTCTTGGCATCCAAAAACAAGGCCAACTCTCTTGTATTGCTTACTGAGAGAGATCTAAATCCGAGGCAAGAAGCCATTGACATGTACTGTCTCCTAGCCTTGCTTATGTGTGAGTTTACTGATTGCATTCTTGATGCTAGTTTACTTCCATTTGAGTTACGAGTATTGTCCACTGTTATTCTGTTGTCTTTTGCTGTTTAATCAATTAACAGAAAATACCATAAAGATTACTTGCTGATACAAAGATCTTCATTAATTGTTATCCGCCTTTTTAGTAAGTCGATTCATTTCAAATACGGTGTGCAAAGAGATGCAGCAGAAGCTGCCAGAGACAGAGCATTTAGGGAAGCTAGGGCGGCTGAATTGATGAGATGCCAGAATCTGTTGGACCGGATTGATAATTGGACCAATGAATTACAAGCACCTTTGGAAAGAGGATACACCCATGGGACACCAGGCGCTTGAGCAGACAACGCCGCTGCCGAGCGCAGAAGACGGTACGCAGGACACCCCGTCATCTGTGAGAAACGCCACTCACAGTCAGATATTTGGAAGCCTACCTTCCGGAGCCACGACATCAAGGCGTGGGAGACTCTAGCAGATGCCAGATCAGGGTATGATACCCACCTCAGCCCAAGAGTAGCTGGACGTTGAGATTACTAGCAGGAAAGCTCAAGTAGTTGGGAAGCTAATCAAAAGTGTCTATCGTCTTCACCAGAGCAAGCGTCGTTACAAGACATGTCAAAAGAGTCTGAGAAGAAGACCCCTGAGCCAACGCCTGAAGAAATTGGATATTATCTAAACCAAGTATTAGTGCGAGAACGCAAGTGCAATATTGGTGAATGGACTGAAGAGAGTAGCTAGAATTCAGGAGATTCTGAAGGGTCTGCAAAGACCATGTGCCTCGAAGTAATATTCAAAGAACGCCAGGAGGAGTTGGACAAGAAATTGTCTACAACACCTGCCTTGATGAGCCCAAAGCCGCAGGCTAAGGGGCAACAGCAGGGTTCAGCCAGTCAGACGATTGAATCCATTACAAGGCAGATCATGGAGCAGCTGCTGGAAGCAGACGCTTGACAGCACAAGGAAAAGGAAGTGGCTAAGGCAGCAAGCACGTTGCAATTAGCCGTTGTCAACTTGGCGAAGCTCAACACAGATAATGATGAGGAGCCACCACCACCTGGAGTGGAGAAGTCAATTGAAGATGAGGCAGAGATGCCAGACCTTTCAGGGTTTGACCTGCCGTCAGTCACCAATGAAGAGGAGATTCGGGAAGAAATTCCACGTTTTCCTACCCCAGAGCTGGATTTGTTGAAGAGCTCAGGACGAATGACTGGGTGGCCGACCACTTGATAATGGAGGGGCCCAGCCCGTCAAATCTATACAACGATCTGAGGTCGCCTACACCCAGCACCCCAATCGCCAGTTTTCCAGCACCAGAAGCTACCCCCCATCAGCTACAACAGTTGCAAGAAGTGGCTGCCTGTACTGCTAAGGTGGAACCAACACAAGGTAATCCTCGCGGTCGCGCAAGCAGACCAAGAAATGTGGCCCGGGAAGGGAATGCACCCTTCAGGCGGATTCTGATGCGTTATCTCAAGTATAGGGGAGCAGCTCAGAGAGAAGGGATTTTGAAAGGAACCATGGCTCCTCCTCCGCAACCTATCCTGGAGATTTTGCAAAGAGAAGGAAAGGATGGCTTGATTCGCAAAGCCATGCTGGGATTTCACATTCCCATGGTGCGTCCTTCATCCACTGGAACGTGGGAGAAGGACAGTTCAGCTCCTAGGACATCTGCAGTTTCTGAAAGGGAATTGGTAGAGATGAGAAGCACCATAAGCCGCTTGACAGCAGAGAATGCTATATACGCACAACTAGCTGCGGCTCAAAGACCCTAGACTTTGACACAAGCATGGACGGTTACGGCACCAGCCAGTGAGGAGTTTGGCACAATCGTTGCGCACATTGCTACCATTGAGCGCGAGTGGGGTTGGACAATTGACCCCATAACAGATCCAGCAGGGTGGCCTTTGCCAAACCCACCCCCGCCACGTCAAGAGGGAGGAACAGGGACCAGCTGGACTGCAGCAAATGAAGAAAGGTTCTTGAGGCAGCCCATTCGGAGGCGTCTGACATACCCCACTCAACAGGAGAGGCGACAATCCATCGGAAATTGTAAAAATCCTAGGAAGCAGGCCGCGGAGCCTAAATCAGCGGAGGAGCAAGCTACAAAGCCTGCCACTCCACCTCCTAACAATCGAGCAGTAAAGCCTGAAGGCCAGGATGAGGATGAAAAGCCCCCACTTGAACCCAAAGAGTAGCAATTACTGGATGCCTGTGTTGGGAAAAAGCAGTCGGAAACTGAGATTTTCATCATTGGAAAAATGGTCTCAGCCCAACAGAGAGCACAAGGAGAAAGGCTGCTGAAAAAGCACCGCAAGGTGTTTGCTTTTACCAAGGAGGAGATTGGTAAAACCACTGCCAGTGTGTGTGAGATCACAGTAACTATTGATATCCCAGTCAGACATGGGCCGCATAAGCTCAGTCAGGCCAAATGGGACTGTGTGGAGAAAACTTGCCAGGTTCTGCACAAGCTCGGCATGAGTGAGAAATCAACCTCAGTACATGGAGCTCCCGTAGTATTACCTGCCAAGAAGGACAAGGCTGGCAATTATACAACTACTCGTATGTGTGGAGACTACAGATGACTGAAACTTCATACGGAGCCAGACAGCTATGTGATGTCTACACCAGAGCGGATCTTTGTGATTGCTACCACCGGGAGGGTGTTCAGCATCATCGATCTACGCCAAGGCTTCAACCAAATCCGTGTGAAAACAGAAGATCGAGGTAAGACTGCTTTTCGGGCTCAAAGGGAAATTTGGCAATGGACGGTAATGTCGTTTGGGCTGAAAAATGTCCCAGCCATCTTTCAGAGGACTATGGATAAAGTGCTGGAGGGGCTGGATTTTGCAAAACCATACATTGATGACGTAGTGGTGTTCAGCAAGTCCATAGAGGAGCACCTCGAGCACTTGGAACAAGTTCTAGCGCCTGGAGAAATTCCAGATGACGTTGCACCCTGGAAAGTGCAGATTCTTTGAGGCACATGTGCCTTACTTAGGACATGAGATTGGGAACAATGCTTTGTCCCCTCAGGCTGTAAAGACTGAAGCCATTTACAAGATTCCTGCACCAGCGAATGTGTCTAAGCTGAAAGCTCTGTTAGGGCTAATCGGATACTATCGTAAATTTGTGAATGACAATAGCAACATTGCTAAACCCTTGACAGAACTCCTGAAATAGGACGTACCTTTTGTGTGGACGGAAGCCCAGGAGAAGGCCATGAACGAGCTCAAGGAGCGGCTGGTAACGGCCCCGGTCTTGCGAACGCCCGACAACTCCAAGCCGTTCAATCTGCACACTGACCGGAGTTGTGTGGAAATCGGCGCAGTACTCACTCGGGCCGCAAGTCCTAGAGAGGAGTACGTCATTGCTTATGCCTCGCGCTCCAACAACCAAGCGGAGAGCAACTACTCATCCTACGAAAGAGAGCTGCTGGCAGTGGTTTGGGCTGTCGCACATTTCAGAGAGTATCTATGGGGAAGACCCTTTACGCTGATCACATATCACTCGCCGTTGCTCTGGCTGACGAAGAATGGAGACCTCATTGGTAAATTGGCTCGCTGGGCTCTCAAACTCCAGGAGTACCAGATGACAGTGATACATTGAGCAGGTATACTCAACAACGACGCCGATGGACTCAGTAGGAACCCAGACCCATCCGCAGACGACAGAACGGGAGCTCTAGAAGACAAAGATCCGAGCAGCCCAGTAGAATTGGCAGCCTGCCTGGCCAAAATGGCTAGAATGCAAGCGTTAGGAGAAGCTAAGCCTCTACCCCTGTTCAGTCCAGAGATCTGGAAAGATTAAGCCACTATGCATTGGCTGAAGACAGGAGTCCGCACGGAAGGATCGGTGAAAGAGAAGGACCAGGTGAGCCATCGAGCTAAAAGGTTTTGCTGGAAACGCAGTAACCTCTTCAAGATTGAAGAAACTGGTCAGGAGAAGTTGGTGCCAGAACCCACCAAAATGCGAGCTCTGGTGAAGAAAATGCACGAGAATACCGGACACTATGGTGTCAAGAAGAAATACAGTCTTCTGGAGCTGTCTTACTGGTGGAGGGGCATGAAGCAGCAGTGTGAGGATGTGATCAAGGCTTGCAAAAGCTACGAACGCGTCAAGGCTAGTTTTACGCAGCAACACCCACACCCGCAACCTCTGCCAATCATGGGCCTAGGCTACCGATGGAGCTGCGATCTCGCAGGTGAGCTATCGCTGTCCAAGCGAGGTAACAAGTACATGATGGTCATGATTGAGCATTTCTCTAAGTGGATAGAGGTTGTACCTCTAACTGCTAAGGAAAGCTTGGGGACCGCGGAAGCGCTCCTCAACGGTGTGATTGTTCGTCATGGAGCTCCAGCAGAAGTGCTGACAGACCAAGGGTCTGAGTTCCAAGGATTGATTCAGAAACTCTTGGACAAATGCTTCATTGACCATTGCACTACGTCTAGAGATCACCCACAAGCAGATGGTCTAGCTAAACGGATGGTGCAAATCATTAAGTCTGCTTTGCGCAAATTTTGCCTTGAGCATGATAAGCGTGATTGGGATCTGGCCCTGCCACGGCTGGTTATGGGTTACAGATTTAGCAAGCAAGCTGCTTTGGCGAATTACTCGTCTTATCAAATTCTGTTTGGCAAGAGTCTAGTTGTGCCCAGCAGCATCAAGCAGGAGATTGAGCAGGTGAAAGACCTGGACAACCCTGATGAATTGCTAAAAGTCATGGTACGCCGCAAGGTGTTATTTGAGCACATGATGCCTGCTGCCCTGGACAATTTGAAAATTGCACAGAAAAGAGACACGCAGCGTTACGCCAGGACGCAAGACGGGAGCTACCACCTGCAAATGACGCAGATCCAGGAAGAAGACTTTGTCTTCCGCAAGCGCCAGACCAAGACCACCATTGACACCAGTTCAGGTGCAGTGATCTTATGCGTAAAACATGCGTTCGACAATGGTGTGTTGGAACTCGAAGGTTCTGATGGTAAGATCGAGAGAGATCACGTGCAGAACTGCTCGCTGTGCCACTTTCCTAACATTGATCCTACGGTTAAGACTGTGCCCGAGGAACTTGTGCCAGCCACGCCTTGTGCCAGCTGCAAAGTGCGGGATGATCAAGAAGCAATGGTAACTTGTGATAAGTCTAGTGCCCGTTGGCACACCTTCTGCATTGGTGAAGAGGAGATTATGGCAGGACGATGGGAATGTCCTGACTGCCTTCCCAAAAATCCCAGCCATAAGGGAGATAGAGGCTTTCAGCGAAAAGGCAGGGACGCCTCAGCTGAAAGGGAGGGGTGTAAGGGAAGCAAAGGATGAGATAACTTTTTGAATATTTCTACTAAGTGTTGGTAGTGTGGAATGAGGAACTGGTTGAGCATGGGAACCACTGAGTGTGGGATACTTCACCGCATGATGCAAGTGCAGGAAGACCAGGAATGGGTCAATCCCCAGCCATTCCGCCACCGACACACGTGCAGGGGTCCATCAACTCGGTCGATTTCCCACGTGCAGCAACGCACCGACCAAACGACTAGGGAATTCCCGCATGTGAAAGGGACCGCCGACACATCGACCGGGTTGAAGGCACACGTGCTGAGAAGTCACGCTCGTGCCAGGGGTCCGACGTTGTTTGGCACGACAACCCGTACTAAAATCACATTCTTATATTATCACAGATTAGGTTAACAAGCCGTAATATCGCATGCAAGCATATTAAGCAGTATAAATATGTTATTGTATATACTTTGACTTGATGCCTCACAGTATTGCACTATTGCATCACATAAAAGCATGATTTGTAAGAGTATATACATACGTGTATGTACACAAGCTATACTTTGCATGTTGCGTATAATATTGTTCGTACACATATATATGTATAAATGTATACGTGTTTATATGTCATGGCGCTATATATTGTATTATTGAGTATGATACATATACACATAACACGAAGTACTATACAAGATAATATACATATTATATTACCAAGAGGCACAATGACACTTGACGATGTCATCCTAATGACACGTACATGATGTCATGAGACTGCTGGTATACACCAAGGATGTAACCTCCCATGAAGAGGTTTGTCTTCCCTTACACGTCACGTGAAGAGTTGACCTTTTGGTTGTCACGTAGAACTGGAACGGTTGTCCCGTCACAAACCAATTGTACATAGGTGTCGCAGGATTGCCAAGTGCACTCATTGATTTGCGTTGGCAGGTATATATACTTGCGGAGTCATTCTCAGTGCAATTCTGAGAGCACCTCTTCTTGTCATTGCATTTTTGTCCGATTCTTGCACGTCCTTTCTAAAGAACGTTGTAAGACTCTCTCGAAAGTCAAAACATTACTATCGATATTTGTGATTGAGGCAACGACCTCCTTCCCTCCCTCCCTCCCTTCTCCACATCCCTTCTCATTCTCCTTCCCACCCTCTCCCTCTCACCCCCCTTTAAGAAGCAAGTAATTATGGCAGGCGGTCATGGTCGTCTGTCATGCTCGATGTTGCATCAGTTCCCCTGAGTGTCTAATCAAAGTCTTCAGGATATGGAGGGTGTTGACAGGTCTTCGTGGTTAGTCGGGTCAGGGTGGTAGTTGAGGAAGGCCTATTCCACAAACGGTTGTGGTGAACACTTGAACCAATTATTCGCTCACAAGGTTTTGCTTTTGAGCAGCTCTGAGGCCCCGCCCGGATCTTGCGCTTACTCTTTACCTTCACACGTGGTTCTGCCACCCACACGTGTGAAGGTCGACCCACATTTTCCCTCGCTTGTTGGGTTGGCCTTGTTACCTAATGGAATCCACAATCTAATGGGATCCACAATCGCCCGTGCCTAGGTCTTCATGTACAATAGGCAAATCCGTTGGGTATGCTCACGTAATTGTTAGGGGTTAGGGAGACCAGGGGTACGGGTGGGGACTTAGTCACCGTACGCTTGTACGTCCTTTGTTGTCCTATCTTACCTATCCAAATGTAGTATAGGTGAGTCATGAGTATTTTTGTAATGCGTTAACGCAATAACGCGCTTAGGTGAGTTTTGGTTGTTTGCCTAGACACTAGGCTTAGGAGTTTCGCGGACGCGCTAGTTAAGGAGGACGCTATCACCATTTGGATGTTAGCTTTTATATGTTCGATTTTATGCTTTTGAAAACTCTATTTCCTACAGATTGACTTACTAGCACTTCCACCCAGTTTTACTTTTTTGTCTCTTCACTTGTCATTAGTAATATTGTCACGACCGTGTTGGGACCATTAACTCCAGTCGCTCAAGCTCGAAGGCCGACAATAACATTGTTGATCAACTCTAGGTTTCCTTGTCTCAATAGGCCTAGTAAGTAGTCTTAACATTGGTTCGCCCTCTATGCTTCAATGTGTCACTTACAAAAGCCAACTCTCTTTTTCATTAGGGTTAGGCGTTATAGGCCTCCGGGGTCACCTACTTAGTAGAAGTCACTCGAGATTCTCATAGGAGAGGTTGGGACGGAAGCTGCTGATTGAGAGGCAAGGTGAGTAATTTGTGACCAAACGCCAAGATCCTACCGCTAGCAGGCGTAGTCCATCTCAACTCAATTCTCCTCCAGTGTGCATGTTGTCCACTCCTGGCCGTACTCGGAGTGGTTTAGTTTATCAACAGGAGGCTCCAGTTGAGCTTTTGATGGAGGACTCGCCTGACAAGTTTGACTGCAATCTAACAGACCTCTCTCATTTGCTCTTCAAGTCCCTTCCTGTATTGAGCTCTGTATTGAGCTCTCCACGTGATGCCGCTAGAATCGGCCCAGTGGTAGGGGACTTTGAGGAAGGGTCTATATTTGTATTGGATATGTTTGCTGAGATGGCCAGTTTGTTCGTTTCTCACCGGACTTACATCAAACACTCTGATGGCATGTTGCTATTGGCATTGTGCTCTAAGATAGACGCGTCTATGGCCATGTTGCGAGCTCGTAATCATCAGCTTTCATGCAACAAATACTTTGATACTATGCCCGCGCACTTGGGTTGGGAAGCACTGCTGCTGTACCAGCAATCCAGCACTTCAGATGGGACATTAATCTCACCATCCTAAATACACCACCTGCACTACCAACAGTACTTGCAGCCGGAGCTAGTGACGTTGCAGTGGTCGACTGTCTGTGCCCATAGTTGACCCTCAGCCTCCAGCATGTGGGCCAGCTGCACACAAAGCTGGGGCTATCGCCAATTTGAGGAAGGAAGGTATGGGGCAAAAATGGGTACAAGTAGCGGGAGGGGGGCAAGAATTGGCCGTTGTGGATAGGGGTGCAAGAGAACTCGAAGGCTCGGGCCCTGCTAAAGGGGTGCTACCGATATACGCTAGCCCTATGGAAGTCATTGCTGCATGTATTGAGGATTGTCTCAGCGTCACCACCACCAAGCTGTGCTAGGCACTAATCTTCCATTGCATAAGCCTCTTCCTCGTGTTGTACTTGATCGCATTGATGCCCTCATACAGATGTACCGTAAGCAGTTTCCTGCCAACTAGGGATCAACAAGAAGAGTTACAAGACTTCATGCATTTGCTTTGTGAGACTTCCTGCTGTACGAGCGATTCCAATACTTGCGCGAAGATAAGGCAATGTATGTAAATGTAAATATAGCCTGCATCAAGTTTAGTGGTGCGTTCTTAGCCACTCTCGCTTAGTGTGCCACCCTCAACCACAAGCTTGCCCTCACTAAGGAGCACATTTGGAGTGTTTGTGTTGTTTGTTTGTGGCCATAACAAGTAGAGGTGGAGCAAGCAGCAGCACAAGCAGAGCACAAGGCTACTAAGCTGAAGGCAATGGCAGTGAAATGAATCGACTTACCAATAGGCGATTAACAATTAAAGAATATTTTTATATCATCGAGTAATCTTCATAGTATTTTAACACAGTAACAGTGAGCAATACTCGCAAGTCATAGCAAGTAAACCAGCATCAATAATGCTATCAGTAAACTCATACATAAGCAAGGCTAGAAGACAGTGCGTATCAATGGCTTCTCGCCTTGGATTCAGATATCTCTCAGTAAGCAATACAAGAAAGTTGGCCTCGTTTTCGAATGTCGAACTCGAGACCAATACCTAGCACATGTACATGGAATGAGTTTACTGTTCAACGACAAGTGCGATAGCACCGCCTACTCGGGAGTTAACCACGTTAGAAGGAACTCGGCTAACCAAATCCACAGCCATCTTCCATCAATCCGCATCGCCATCCATCTTAAGGGTGTCATCTGGCCACTCATCTAGCACACCACACTTAGATGCATAGCTAGGCAGTTCGCTGCTGCCGAGTACGGCAGCCAGGTGACTGTCAAAGAATGTGTCAGCAAGCTGACACAAGTCAAAAGGCTGACCTAATGGACTTCAGCCTGGTACTCTTGACGGAGTCATTTAAGTAAGTATCAAGTATCCAGCAGACTTAAATCCAGCAGACTAAAGTTCAGCAGGCTGAACTTATTCAACTATTACATCTAAATTAATATAATATCTATCCAATATACTGATTCATTACAATCCCTCCAACTTAAATTGTTGTCAATTCGACAACACTTCTATTATTATTTACAACAAGGTAACACACATGCAACACAACCAACTGAATCTAAAACAAAGACAACAGCAAACTAAGAACCGGGGGCTCAATCTTCTGGGGAGCGAGACCTGGGACCAGATCTCCTTCTCCTGTCTGATGGTCTCCTCAAACCTGGGAGCTCAAACCAGGGTGAACCAAGAGGTGAACGCAGCAACTGGGCAGCCTGCTCTTGCACTATCTGCAAGTTGATGACGATTGCTCTCTCCTATGCAGCTTACAAATTGACAGGGACATACACTGGCATATTGGAGGGGTGTTGCATGACATGAGCTAAGGGTACATGCCCTCTATGAGAGGGGGATGCTGGTTGCCCTCTGGCTGCCTCGACAGCCCTCTGTCTGCTCTGTCTTACTGAGTCTCACCTCCTGGGGTGGGACTCCTCCTGCTGAAACTCCCCAGCCAATGGAGATGTGGGTCTCTTGGTGGCCTGGTATCCCCCAGCTGCTGCAGGGCTGCCTGTACCAAGGCACTTCCAATTTGCTATGAAGTGAGGGTCGTAGCGGGAGTCTGTGCCTCAAGAGGACTAGACACTACTCCGATGCCTTCCTCTTCTTTGTCCTCCTGTTCCTCTGAGACTTCTAGAGTCTCTCTGGTCATCTCCTCCAGCTGTTCTCAAGAAAAAGAGTATCCCACTGACCTCCCCTCTTGGGTGCAGGTGAGGGTTGCTAGGTCTTGACCCCATACAGGTCTTTCTCCCGTTGCTTACTTGCCCATATGGCGTAAGCATGTTTCCACTTAGAGAAAGAATCTCTAGCCCTGGTCCTATCCTCCTGTATCTTTGGACTCATGCAGTCCCTGACTCCATCCAGCCTTGGGTCCCATACTACAATGTGAGATGGCAACACTATCTTCCCCTGCAAATTTGCCAGGAAATTGTCTTCCTCAGCTCTGTCATTTTGCTGGTCCTTCATAGTGATGGTCATCCAGCGCCAGTCAGTGGGCTATAGAAAGAAAGCAGGATCCGTCCTCTTCAAAGTACAGGGGTACCAGTGACCTGAGAAATCCAACTGGCTGGTCTCCCTTGCCAAGAATTCCCATCTTCTTCTCTCCGCCTCGTTATACATGGCCTTGAACCGGTTGTGGGAAGTGGTATCCTTGAAGCTGTCTGTATGCACAGGGATCAACCTGATGAACTTGTCTGTGCCCCAAATTCTAGGTATTGGCACCGTTTTAGATTCACCGATCTGGGCCAATGCTTTGGCCTCTCGGATCGTATATCCCACCATCCTGGCATAGTCATGGTACAGTAGAAGCCCTGTGCTGACCTCTATGTACTTGTCAAAACCTTGGGCCGTCTCCCCTTCCCGCTGCAGTATGTCCCTCTGTGACTCACTTCGGCTTTTCTCGGCGTACTTGAAGGTGTCCTCTAAAAGATCAAAGCCCTTGCCCATTGCCGTGTAGCGGGAGCTTTTGATTCTCCTTTGTTCCTCCTCAACCTGCTGCTTCCGCCTCTCCTCGGCCAACCTTTGTTCCTCCGCCTTATTCGCTTCCTCTGCAGCTTCTCTGTCCTGCTCCTCTTGACTCAGCCTGGCCTGTTCTTCTTCCTCCTTCCTCTTTTGAGCCTCCTGCTGTAGTCGAAGTCGCTCTGAGTCTCGAGAAGAGATGGAGGATGATTCGATGTTGCCATGGAACTCCTTGTACTCCGCCTGCGCCTCGTCCGCCCTTCTTTTCCTCTTGAGTTCAGACAATTGAGTCATCCTGCTCATTCATACCCGAATGGAGTTAGTGTAGTCATGACATCATGCACAGGATTGAGTACTTTGACAAGAAAGAACGTAGTTGAGGGAGTTAGAGCTTGCAATACCTAGTGTAAGTAAATTGAATGTGTGAGTGTGCTTGAAAGAGAAGTAAGTGTGAGCGCAGTTGAGTGTAGAGGATGGATATGCATCGGCAATCGGTAATCAGCTAGTTTCCAAGATGTTTATTCCACTTCCTCCAACTTAATATTTAAGGTGGGTTGCCTTCTTCAACTGTCACTGGGCTGCCTGTCACAACTGTCACTCATTGTCCACTATTGTCATTTTCTGTTACTAACTGTCACTTTAGGCCACGTTTGGCCACAATTTCCCTCCAACTTAAATGGAGACATGACCGCGTGTCACCTTCCCATGTCAATTGAAATGACGGTTAGGGAGGTGTCCCAGCCTCTCGAATGTAAAATCGTTTCAACGCCCCTTTGGCATTGGTCAAATGGTCCTTAAATTTCCAGGTGTCCCCAGAGGCATCGTAACCCTTCCATCTGACTAGATATTTCATGGCATATTTAGATGATCGACGGACAGAGCGAGCTTCTCAAATCTCATCAACCTCATATTTCTCAGGTTCACCCTCCCGGACAGCGGGGATCGGTCCCGGTTGGACTGGTAATCAACCTGTGTCACCTTTGATGTATGGTTCTTGGAAAGAGACATTAAAGACTGGGTGACCCTTGTAATCCGCATACATGTTTTGTTTGTAAGCATTTTGACCGGCACGGCGCACCACCGAACATGGACCAACCCAAACCAGACCGAGCTATTTCTTAACCATACCAGGCAGGTGCAGGTGTTGGTAAAGCAATTTGACCAAATCCCCCTTTGAAAAAGTCAGCTCCCGACGGTGTTGATTAGTGTATTTTTGTTGATTTTCCTGGGCTTTGTGCAGGTTCTGTTGGACTTCTGAGAGTGTGTCAGCAGCCTCCTGAGATAATTGGAGAGACATCGGGTTGTCAATCCCCTCAGGGTAAGTTAAAGACTCCCCTAGCACATCTAAAGGAGACTTAGGGACTCTACCGAGACTAAGTTCAAAAGGAGTCTTTCCCGTTGACGCATGCTCCGCACTGTTGACCGCAAATTGAATTTGAGGCAACTGGTCATCGCAATTATCTTGTTTTAGATTAATATATGCTCTCAGCACCTCTTGCAGAACTTGGTTAGTTCTTTAAGTCTGCCCATCAGTCTGAGGGTGGTTTGCTGTGCTGAGCAGCTGTATGACTTCCATTAATCCCATTAAAGCTCTCCAAGAATTTGAGGTAAATTTTGAGTCTCTGTCTGAGGTAATATTAGAGGGTAGTCCATGTTGGCATACTACATGGTGGTAGAACTATCTCGCAATTTTGAGTGCAGTTACTTTGACAGTGGTGGGGATGAAAATGACCATTTTTGTCAGTTGTCCACTACTACCAGTATAGAATCATGCCCATTGGCAATTCTTGGTAGTGTTTCCACCCAGTCCATGGATATTGTTTTCCAGCGTCCAGCCGGGATAGGTAGTGGTTGTAATAGCCCCCCGGGTAGGGTGTGTCTAGACTTATTTTTCTGACACTGATCAAAGGATTAAACATACTTCATGACCTCCCGAGGCAACCCCTGACAGTGATAATGTTTTGCCAATTTGCCAACAATTTTGGCCTGCCCCAAATGCCCACCCAGTAAATTGTCATGAGCCTGACTTAGTAATAAAGACCTTAGTCCCAAGTAATTAGGAATCACCAACTTCAACCGTCCTAAAGTGATTTCAATTACCCAGACCCCTCCCTTCAGCCTATAACCAAGTGTATTAGCAAGACACACACCATCAGTTGGGCTGGGCTCAAATGTTGGGTCAGAAAGGTAGGCTTTCCTAAGTTGTTAAAAGAAGGACTTTTTGACTTCTAATGAAGTGAGTGCACAAAGGACTTTATTTACAGCATGCTGACTAAAGTTCCTTTCTTGCAAGTCCAGTCTTCTAGAGAGTGCATCAGCAGGATTTAACTTCCCTGGTTTATAGTCAATCTGGACTTGGAACTCCTCCAGCATCTGGCTCCAGCGGTTCTCCCTCCTCGACAGCTTGGACTTCTTCTGAAAGTGAGTCAGAGCTAGATGATCTGTAATCACCTTAAGAGCTTTACCATGTAAGTATGCTCTCCACTGTTTGAGCACATGGTGATAGCAAGCAACTCTTTATCATGTACATAATAGATAATTTCAAATGGGAATTTCATAGACTTATATAGCACAGGGTGCCACTCTTGCTCTACCTTACCATCTTTTGTGGTTTTGTCAGCAGGCTGCAACAAATTAGCACTCATGGCAAAGTCAGAAGCATCAGTAACCACTTGCAGAGATTTGCTGGGGTCATACACAGCTAAGAACAGAGAGCATCTTTAAGAATCTGGAAGGCAGCTTGCTACTCTCCCCCCCACACACACCCTATGTCCTTCTTAGTAAGGTCAGTCAATTTACTGGCCTTTGTAGAATAACTCTCAATGAATCTCCTATAGTAGTTAGCTAACCCAAGGAAGGATCTAACTTCGAGACAGACTGTGGTACTGGCCAATCCCTTATGGTCTGGACTTTCTTAGGATCCACACTGATGCCTTCCTTACGGACAACGTGGCCCAAGAATTCAATATTTCCTTAAAGAAATCACACTTGCTCATTGTGGCATATAAGTGATTCCTTCTTAGAATGTCCATGACTGTCTTTAAGTGCTCAGCATGCTCAGCTTCATTTTTAGAGCTAATTAAAATATCATCCAAGAAGACTTGCACAAACTTATCCAAGTAAGGCCTGAAAATGTCATTCATAGCACCCATGAAGGTTTGAGGAGCATTAGTCAGTCCAAACGGCATCACATTATACTCGTAGTGTCCATAACGTGTGCGGAAGGCAATCTTGTGTTCATCTCCCTCGGCAATTTTGATTTGATGATAACCACTCTTGAGATCTATCTTACTGAACACTTTAGCATCAAACAGGGTATCAAGCAAGTCCTTGATTCTGGTTAAAGCATACTTGTTCTTTACTGTAATTCTGTTAAGAGCTTTGTGATCCACACACATTCGCATACTACCATCTTTTTCGTTAACAAATAAGGCTCCTAGATCTACATTCTGAGGTGGTAGCCCAGCAAACGCAGCGGCAGCAACATTAGCTCGATAAGTAGCAACATCGGCATTCCCGATTGCTGCCGCTCCTGCTATGCTTGTTGCGCTCAATTGGCTACAAATTTGAGGAAGAGGTATGACACTAGGCACAGCAAGATGTGGGTTTCAGTGATTGGCCCTCTTTGCCATCTGCTCTTCCACCGTCCTTTCATCAGGCGCCCTCGTGTTTACTGCATCCTCTACCTCTTTGGCTAAACGCTCATTTTCAGCCAGCTGGGCTGCTACTGCAGCAAGAGTTGCTGCCTGCTTAGCAGCTTCTTTAGCTCTTGCATCGTGCAGCGTTTCTAAGTAGGTACGGGGTCCAAAGACGCAACATTCGTCGTGCCCTTTTTAAATGTTATCATTGTTATCACCCTCCATCTTGCAAGAGTTGCTGGTTTGAGACCTAGTTCTTACCATACACAACTCCTAAGGTAACTGCTCCGATACCACTGAAATGAATTGACTTACCAATAGACGGTCAACAACTAATATAGATCTTTATATCAGCGAGTAATCCTTAGGGTATTTAACACACTAGCGGTGAGCAATATTCGCAAGTCAAACGCAAGATAACCAGCATCAATAATACAATAAGTAAATTCATATATAAGCAAGTCTAGAAGACAGTGCGTATCAATGGCTTCTCGCATTGGATTCAGATATCTCTCAGTAAGCAGTACAAGAGAGCTGGCCTTGTTTTTGAATGCCGAACTCGAGACCAACACCTAGCATATGTACAAATGAAATGAGTTTACTGTTCAACGGCAAGTGCGATGGCACCGCATACCCGGAAGTTAACCACGTTGGTAGGAGCTCGGCCAATCAAATCCACAGCTATCTCTCATCATCCCGAATCGCCATCCACCTTAAGGGTGTCATCTGGCCACTCATCTAGCACGCCACACTCAGATGCATAGCTAGGCAGTTTGCTGCTGCCGAGTACGGCAGTCAGCTGACTGTCAAAGAATGTGTCAGCAGGCTGACACAAGTCAACAGGCTGACCTAATGGACTTCAGCCTGCTACTCTTGACTGAGTCATTTAACTAAGTATCAAGTGTCCAGCAGACTTAAATCCAGCAGACTAAATATTAACTAAAGCTCTGCAGGTTGAATTCATTTAACTATTTTATCTAATGAATATAATATCTATCCAATATACTGATTCATTACAGGCAGCTAACATGGTGTAGGTACCCACAGCGCCCCCGACTTCTATAGGGGCTGGCCCGGCCGGTGCATCTAAGCGTACAATTCCAGTTTGCGATCGGTAGGGGGGTCACGCAATCCAGGACTATTATTTGCTCCACCTACATAAGGCATAGTCGGGGTGGTTGTTTTGCACTCGTAAAGGCATCGTACCACCCGCTTTGTTCAATACGCCTCCACAAATATCGTCACAACTCTTACTACGCCTCTTAACCAATTTTCCTAGCTGGACTCGAAGCCAATCTGTTGGGATTCCAACTTCAACCAACAGGATCGAACAGATATCTTGGTCCCGCTTTGTTTGCTCCACTCCCACCTGCTTCTGACACGCCCGGGTTACCCCCGGCATCCGCATCAAGGTAGGCCTTGCTCCTGCAGGCACCACCCTGCATGACTTTTTCATGCGCCAACAGCTGGCTGCCATGCAAGCCGATTTACAAGACGTGCACCATCGGGTGAGCTCTCAGCTCAAGGGGACCCGCTACGTCGATTTTTACTTCTTTTTCCTCTATTATTCCCCTTTTGTCTCGCCCATTTTCTATCGCAAGTAAGAAATTATTGAAGTCAGCCCTATCTGGCGAGACCTATGCGGGTCCTTGGAGAAAACAAAATGGTCCCCTTGGGGGGACAAAAGATTTTGTTCCATGTCCGACACCCCCTGTGTCGCAGAACACAGCAAGCCTACCCTAATTGGTTCTCTCACCCTCTCGATGCTCCGCATTGCGTGTCTGAAGAGGGTATTAGATAGTAGAGGATGCTCACGCCGTGCATAGATGTCGTGTAATATCGCACGATTCCAATCCTGCCCCACCCACTGGGCCTGATCACAAGCGTAGCACTGAACAATAAGCGCAACTTCCCCGATCTTTTGAGGTGTTCAAACTCGATGCTTGCTTGGGGCTTGCCTACGCACGTTTGCCCGTACAAATTGGTTCGATGGGACGTCCCCGTGGGGACTCTGCAGGTACTCTGGCGATTGCCCAGGACGATGTTCTCCCAGCACAGCTTCAAGCTCAGCAAGTCTGCAATCATCTAAGTGTAGCGGCTACTTTAATCGAGCGCGACCTGCTCCTCCCTCCATCCTACGCTCAAGTGGTAGCAAATTTTTCCGCCACGCCCGAGCTCTCCAAGCACAGCGACATGTAATGAATCTGAGTATTAGATAGATATAATAATCATTTAGATGTAATAGTTAAATAAGTTCAATCTGCTAAACTTTAGTTAATATTAAGTCTGCTGGATATTTGATACTTAGTTAAATGACTTCGCCGAGAGCAGCAGGCTGAAGTCCATAAGGTCAGCCTGTTGACTTGTGTCAACTTGCTGACACATTCTTTGACAGTGAGCTGGCTGGCGTACTCGGCAGCAGCGAACTGCCTAGCTATGCATCTAAGTGTGGTGTGGTAGATGAGTGGCCAAATGACACCCTTAAGGTGGATGGCGATTCGGGATGATGGGAGATGGCTGTGGATTTGGTTAGCCGAGGTCCTACCAACGTGGTCAACTCCCGGCTAGGCGGTGCCATCGCACTTGCCAATGAACAGTAAACTCAATTCAAGTACATATGCTAGGTATTGGTCTCGAGTTCAACATTCGGAAAACGAGGCGAACTCTCCTGTACTGCTTACTGAGAGATATCTGAATCCAAGGCGAGAAGCCATTAATACGCACTGACTTCTAGCCTTGCTTATGTATGAGTTTATTGATTGCATCATTGATGCTAGTTTACTTACATCTGACTTGCGAGTATTGTTCAGTGCTAGTGTGTTTGTCTTTTGCTGTTTAATCAGTTAACAGAAAATACCATAAATAATGCTCGTTGATATAAAGATTTTTATTAGTTACTAATAGCCTATTGGTAAGTCAATTCATTTCAGTGGTATTGGAGCAGTTATCACAGTAGTCGTGTATGGTAAGGACTAGGTCTCAAGTTAGCAACTCTTAAAAAATGGAGGGTGAGGACAATGATAACATTGTAGAAGGGCAGGACGAAAGGTGCCTCTTTGGACCCCGTACCTACTTAGAAACGCTGCATGATGGAGGAGCTAGAGAAGCTACCGATCAGGCAGCATCTCCTGCTGCAGTAGCAGCCCAGCTCGCTGAAGACAAGCGTTTAGCCAAGGAGGTAGAGGAGGCAGTAAACAGGAGAGCCCCTAATGAAAGGACGGTGGAAGAGCAGATGGCAGTGAGGGCCAATCTCCAAAACCAACCTCCTGCTGTGCCTACTGTCATACCTCTCCCTCAAATTTGCAGACTATTGAGCGCAATAGGCATAGCGAGAGCGGCAGCAATCGGGAATGCCGAAGCTGCTACAAATCGAGCTAATGTTGTTGCCGTTGCGTTTGCTGGGCTACCACCTCTGAATGTAGATCTGAGAGCCTTGCTTGTGCAAATGCAATCGCAAATGGCGAGCATGTATCAGTCCCAACAGGAGGACAAAAGGATGACGATGGCATTGCTGCGTGACAGAGACCAACTGGGTTCTCAAACCACTGGTGGTGGTGGCGAAGGGCCTAGTAAGCCTAAGCCAAAACCTCTCGAGGTCTATGATCCTGAGGGTAACAAAAAGTATTACCTGATCAAGTTTCTCGCTGATGTTGAGCAGTGGCTGGAGAACTACCCAGAACTGCAAGATCACGAGAAGGTCAGGCACACCGGTGCTCTACTGAAAGGCAGTGCAACAGGCTGGTGGCTGTGTTGGAAAGGAGAGCGTAAGGCTCAACAACTCGGTGACCCTACTTGGGTAGAGTTTGTCGAGAAGCTGCATGATAAGTTCGATGTTATCAATCAGCAGGAGAAAGCCATCTATACAATGATCTCCTTGACACTGAAGCAGACCACTTCAGTTGTTGAGTTTGCTCAAAAGTTCCAGGAGAACATGATGAAGCAGCCAAAATTGCAAGAGCGGTATAGGATAACACACTTTAGGTAAGGCTTGAAATTTGAAGTCTCAGGTCATCTTGTTGAAAAGAAATATGAGAAACTGGGTGACTTGATCCAGGATGCTGATGCTTGGGATCAACAGCAGTTCAATCACAAGTGTCAGAGTAATGCTTTGGTGTCTAAGATTGTCAAAAAGCCAAACGATTCCTACAATGCAATTGAAGGAGACCAGGCTGAGGACGACCAGGGTGATGAGTATGAGTATGAGTATAACGCGATGCAGTTTAGTTGGAGAAGTGAACACTCCCGAGGTGGCTATGGAAGAGGTGGTGGTAGGACTAAGCCGAGACCAGCCTCAGCAAAATCTGTTTGCTGCCATTGCCAGCAGCTGGGCCACTACAAAGAGCAGTGTTCGGACAAACACTTTCCGAAGGTCGAGAGAAAGGACCGGCCTTTAAAAGACAGCAATAGTCAGTATCCAGTCTACTGACTGTGAGGATGCTAGAGATAGTGAGTCGTCACTAGCTGCCCTCGTAGCAGGTATTATAGGTCCTGCTGAACAGGATTCACTATGCATGCCTGACAACCAGATAAAGGAGACCATCAGCAATATAGATGTTCAGAGAGTGCACACCCTAAAAGATCTTGTTCCACCTGAAGTCCAACATTTCTTTGCTAAGTAAGGAGAACAATACGAAAGTCAAGACAAGTCAGTCCCCCCTATTCTACTGCATTATATGATTGCAAGTAGGAAGGTGAGGGCATTTGTTGACGGAGGGGCTTCACATACTTTTATCCATGAGGACTTAGTTAAGCGGCTAAAGGTGCCTACTGTCACCCAAGGGAAAAGAAAAATAGTCCTTGGAGATGCCTCAAGTATCTCGAGAGGAGTTATAACCAAGCCTATTAAGGTCCAATTAAATTCTGGCATTGCAGTTCTGACTGAAACGCTTATATTTGAGGTACTCAACATTGGCTTTTATGATCTCGTGCTAGGCAGGTCCTGGCTTAACAGACATCGAGCTGAAGTATGTTGGAGCAGAGGTACAATTAAAGTGAGAGGAGCCAGTGATGGGCAGATTAACTTGGTACCCACCAGTGCTCTTCCTCTTGTCCTGCATGGATGGCAAATGAAGGAAAAGAAGAGACTTCCAGGAGGATGCAAATTACTGAATGCAATGGAATTCATCAAAAGCTGGAACCAAAATGAAGACAGAATGTCCTGTCTGCTGCTAAAAGAGGTATCTTCTCAACTTGAAGAGATGGTTGAGAAAAGGGTGAGCCTTCCGGAGCACCCTACTGCTGCAAACATTGTTGCTCAGTACACTGATGTTTTTAATATGCCTCCAAGACTGCACCCTAAGAGGGAAGTAGATCATAGAATTAATTTATTACCTGGAAGTCAGCCACCTTGGCAACGCACCTATGGCTTGTCTTCTGTGGAGAGCGAAGAATTGTGGAGAGCGAAGAATTGGGAGTCAGCCACCTTGGCAAAGCACCTATGGCTTGTCTTATGTGGAGAGCAAAGAATTGAAAACACACATTGTAGAGCTAGAGGAAAATGGTTATATTCCCCCCTGTAAATCACCTTATGGCGCACCCATCCTCTTTGTTAAAAAAAACGATGGTGGCATGCGAATGTGTGTGGATTACAGAGCTCTATACATAATTATAGTAAAGACCAAATATCCTTTATCCAGAATCGAGGACTTGCTTGATACCCTGTCTGGTGCTAAAGTGTTCATGTAGTAAGATAGATTTCAAGAGTGGTTATCATCAAATCAGAATTGCTGAGGGAGATGAACACAAACCTGCCTTCCGCACACGTTATGGACACTACGAGTATGATGTGATGCCATTTGGACTGACTAGTGCTCCTGCAACCTTCACGGGTGCAATGAATGACATTTTCAGGCCTTACTTAAATTAGTTTGTGCAAGTCTTCTTGGATGATATTTTAATTTTCTTTAAAAATGAAGCTGAATATGCCGAGCAGTGAAAGACAGTCATCGACACTCTAAGAAGGAATCAGTATATGCTAAAATGAGCAAGTGTGATTTCTTTAAAGAAAGTATTGAATTCTTGGGCCACGTTGTTAGTAAGGAAGACATTGTGTGGACCCTAAGAAAGTCCAGACCATAAGGGATTGGCCAGTACCACAGTCTGTCTCGAAAGTTAGATCCTTCCTTGAGTTGGCTAACTACTATAGGAGGTTCATTGAGAATTGTAATACGAGGGCCAGTACATTGATTGACCTTATTAGAAAAGACATAGGGTATGTGTGGGGGGAACAATAGCAAGCTGCTTTCTAGACCCTCAAAGATGCTCTCTGTTCTGCCCCAGTCTTAGCTGTGTATGACCCCAGCAAACCTGTGCAGGTGGTTACTGATTCATCTGACTTTGCCATGGGTGCTATATTGTTGCAACCTGCTGACAAAACTACAAAGAATGGTAAGAAGGTAAAGCAGGAGTGGCACCCTGTGCTGTATGAGTATGAAACTCAATCCAGCTGGAATTAAATATTCTGTGCATGATAAAGAGCTGCTTGATATCATTCATGTGCTCAAACAGCGGAGAGCATACTTACATGGTAATACTTTTAAGGTGATTACAGATTATCTAGCTCTGACTCACTTTCAGAAGAAGTCCAAGCTGTCGAGGAGGGACAACCGCTAGAGCCAGATGCTGGAGCAGTTCCAAGTCCATATTGACTACAAACCAGGGAAGTTAAATCCCGCTGATGTACTCTCTAGAAGACCTAACTTGCAAGAACGGAACTTTAATCAGCATGCTGTAGATAAAGTCCTTTGTGCACTCACTTCAATAAAGGTGAAAAAGTCCTTCTTTGAACAACTTAGGAAAGACTACCTTTTTGACCCAACATTTGAGCCCAGCCCCACTGATGGTGTGTGTCCTGCTACAACTCTTGGGTATAGGTGGAAGGGAGGGGTCTGGGTAACTGAAACCACTTTAAGCAGGCTGAAGCTGGTCATTCCTAACAACTTGGAAATAAGATCACTCTTACTGAGTCAAGCACATGACAGTTTACTGGGTGGGCATTTGGGGCAGGCCAAAACTGTTGGCAAATTGGCAAAACATTATCATTGGGAGGGTTTCCTCGGGAAGTCTTGAAATATGTTAATTCCTGTAATCAGTGTCAAAAATTAAGTCTAGACACACCTCACCCGGGGGCCTTTTACAACCACTACCTATCTCAGCTGGACGCTGGGAAACAATATCCATGGACTTGGTGGAAACACTACCAAGAATTGCCAATGGGCATGATTCTATACTGGTAGTAGTGGACAACTGACAAAAATGGTCATTTTCATCCCCACCACTGTCAAAGTAACTGCACTCGAAACTGCGAGATAGTTCTACCACCATGTAGTATGCCAACATGGGCTACCCTCTAATATTACCTCAGACAGAGATTCAAAATTTACCTCTAAGTTTTGGAGAGCTTTAATGGGGTCAATGGGAGTCATACAGCTGCTCAGCACAGAAAACCACCCTCAAACTGATGGGCAAACTGAAAGAACTAATCAAGTTCTGCAAGAGGTGGTGAGAGCATATATTAACCAAAAACAAGATAATTGGGATGACGTGTTGCCTCAAATTCAATTTGCGGTCAACAGTGCGGTGCATGCGTCAACGGGAAAGACTCCTTTTGAACTCAGTCAAGATAGGGTCCCTAAGTCTCCTTTAGGTGTGCTAGGGGAGTCTTTAACTCACCTTGAGGGGATTGACAACCCGATGTTGCTCCAGTTAACTCAGGAGTCTGCTGATACACGGTCAGAAGTCCAACACAATCAACACAAAGCCCAAGAAAATCAACAAATATACGCTAATCAACACCGTCGGGAGCTGACATTTTAAAAGGGGGATTTGGTCAAATTGCATTCTCAACACCTGCCCCTTGCCTGGTGTGGTCAAGAAAAAGCTCGGTCCGGTTTGGGTCGGTCCATATTCGGTGGTGCGCCGTGTCGATCAAAATGCTTACAAACAAAACATGTTTGCGGAATACAAGGGTCACCCAGTCTTTAATGTCTCTAACCTGGAACCATACATCAAAGGTGACACACTGTTCACAGGTCGGTTACATGTCCAACCGGGACCGGTCCCCGCTGTCCGAGAGGGTGAACCTGAGAAATATGAGGTTGATGAGATTTGAGAAGCTCGCTCTGTTCGTCGATCATCTAAATATGCCATGAAATATCTGTTCAGATGAAAGGGTTACGATGCCTCTGGGGACACCTGGGAATTTAAGGACCATTTGACCAATGCCAAAGGGGCGTTGAAACGACTTTACCTTTGGGAGGCTGGAACACCTCCCTAACTGTCATTTCAATTGACATGGGAAGGTGACAGGCGGTCTTGTCTCCATTTAAGTTGGAGGGAAATTGTGGCCAAACGTGGCCTAAAGTGACAGTTAGTAACAGAAAGTGAATAGTGGACAGTGAGTGACAGTTGTGACAGGTAGTCCAGTGACACTTAAAACAGGCAACCCACCTTAAATAATAAGTTGGAGGGAGTGGGATAAACATCTCGGAACTAGCTGATTGCCGATTGCCGATGCAAATCCATCTTTCACACTCAATTGCGCTCCCACTCACTTCTCTCTCAAGCACACTCACACTTTCAATTTACTTACACCAGGTATTGCATGCTCTAACTCCCTCAACTACGTTCTTTCCTGTCAAAGTACTCAATCCTGTGCATGATGTCATGACTACACTAACTCCATTCTTGTATGAATGAGCAGGATGACTCAATTGTCTGAACTCAAGAGGAAAAGAAGGGCGGACGAGGCGCAGGCGGAGTACAAGGAGTTCCATGGCGACATCGAATCATCCTCCATCTCTTCTCGAGAATCAGAGCGACTCCGACTACAGCGGGAGGCTCAAAGGAGGAAGGAGGAAGAAGAACAGGCCAGGTTGAGACAGGAGGAGCAGGACAGAAAAGCTGCAAAGGAAGCCAATAAGGCGGAGGAACAAAGGTTGGCCGAGGAGAGGCGGAAGCAGCAGGCTGAGGAGGAAGAATAGAGAATCAAAAGCTATCGCTACACGACGATGGGCAAGGGCTTTGATCCTTTGGAGGAAGCCTTCAAGTACGTCGAGAGAAACCGAAGTGAGTCACAGAGGGACATACTGCAGCGAGAAGGGGAGACGGCCTAAGGTTTTGACAAGTACATAGAGGTCGGCACAGGGCTTCTACTGTACCATGACTATGCCAGGATGGTGGGATGTACGATTCGAGAGGCCAAAGCATTGGCCCAGATCGGTGAATCTAAAATGGTGCCAATACCTAGGATTTGGGGCACAGACAAGTTCATCAGGTTGATCCCTATGCATACAGACAGCTTCAAGGATAACACTTCCCACAACCGGTTCAAGGCCATGTATAACGAGGCGGAGAGAAGAAGATGGGAATTCTTGGCAAGGGAGACCAGCCAGTTGGATTTCTCAGGTCACTGGTACCCCTGTACTTTGAAGAGGACGGATCCTGCTTTCTTTCTATAGTCCACTGATTGGCGCTGGATGACCATCACTATGAAGGACCAGCAAAATGACAGAGCTGAGGAAGACGATTTCCTGGCAGATTTGCAGGGGAAGATAGTGTTGCCACCTCACATTGTAGTATGGGACCCAAGGCTGGATGGAGTCAGGGACTGCATGAGTCCAAAGATGCAGGAGGTTAGGACCAGGGCTAGAGATTCTTTCTTTAAGGGAAACGCCAAATGGGCAAGTAAGCAACGAGAGAAAGACTTGTATGCGGTCAGGTTCCAGCAACCCCCATCTGCACCCAAAAGGGGGAGGTCAGTGGGATACTCTTTTTCTCAGAAACAGCTGGAGGAGATGACTAGAGAGACTCCAGAATTCTCAATAGAACAAGAGGACAAAGAGGAGGAAGGCGCCGGAGAGGAGTCTAGTCCTGCAGAGGCACAGACTCCCGCTACATCCCCCACTCTACAGCAGATTAGAAGTGCCTTTGCACAGGCGGCCCTGCAACAGCTGGGGCATACCAGCCCACCAAAAGACCCAGATCTCCAGTGGCTGGGGAGTTTCAGCAGGAGAAGTCCCACCCCAGGAGGTGAGACTCAGTCAGACAGAGCAGACAGAAGGGCTGCCAAGGAGGCAGCCAGAGGGCAACCAGCATCCCCCTCTCATAGAGGGCATGTACCCTTAGCTCATGTCCTGCAACACCCCTCCGCTATGCCAGTGTATGTCCCTGTCAGTTTGTAAGCTGCACAGGAGAGAGCGGTCTCCATCAACTTGCAGATAGTGCAAGAGCAGGCTGCCCAGTTGCTGCGTTCACCCCTTGGTTCACCCTGGTCTGAGCCCCCAGGTTAGACCATCAGACAGAAGAAGGAGATTTCGTTCCATGTCTCGCTCCCCAAAAGATTTGGTTAACTTCCGGGTAGGCGATGCCATCGCACTTGCCGTTTAACAGTAAACTCATTCCATGTACATATGCTAGGTATTGGTCTCAAGTTTGATATTCGGAAACGAGGCCAAGTCTCTTGTACTGCTTACTGAGAGATATCTGAATCCAAGGCGAGAAGCCATTGGTACGCACTGTCTTCTAGCCTTGCTTATGTATGAGTTAACTGATTGCATTATTGATGCTGGTTTACTTGCATTTTACTTGCGAGTATTGTCCACCGGTAGAGTGTTTGTCTTTTGCTGTTTAATCGATTAACAAAAAATACCATAAAGATTACTTGTTGATATAAAGATCTCCATTAATTGCTAATCGCCTATTGGTAAGTCAACTCATTTCACGACACCACCCCGCTGCGCAAGCGCCGACCTGCCGGCTGAACTAGTGGCTCTCTTCAAACTATTAATGGTGTCCTCTTTCTTGCTTGCTACAGTATCAGTCGCTGCTGTGTCGGACTCCAGCGTCGTCCAGGTGGTCCTCAACCGGCTCGTTGGATGTTCTTGCGATAGCCTATTTTTCGCTGGTACAGACCTCCCTCTCGCCGTCACTTCATGTATCGAATAAGTTACTTATGTATGGCCAGAAGAGTCTCTTGTGGCCCCACTGGTACTAGCACAAACTGATGTGTCCGCTTTGTCCACCTTGTTGCCTTCTGTTGCCCCACTCACGCCTTCGAAGTCCATCCCTAGGCCAGCTCCTTACACCCCCATGCGTCCCCCTTTTGATCCTCCACCAGCTACCCAACTCCGTGACTTTGTCCTGCTTCTCCCATCGTTGGTGACTATCTCATCGTCTTCACTTACGCAGGCCCAAGTCGCCATCACACAGAAGCTCCTTCGACGCTATACCACGTTGCTGCTGCAGCCCGACACCTCTTCCCCGGTCGACCCAAGATACAACAGCTCAATTGCTCGCGCACCAATTCAGCTAGTCGTTAAGCATGCGTCGCCGCTCCATCCCGCGCTCTCAACCCGGCTGCAGTTGCCAGTCCCATGCCCGCATCCCTGTCAGCAACCCCCGTTGTCGCGCTTGTATCAGGTAGGCTGTCGCCTGCCGCTCCATCTTTCCTACCTCTGTCATGCCAGGGACTACCCTTTTCTTGGTACGCCACCACCCCTTCCTTCCTCACTGCGTTGGAGAGGCAACGTGCATTGGCACGTAGCGTCATGCTCGATAATCGACACGCCTATTTTCTGATTGACGGTGTGGCACCTCGTGTGGTTATTCTCAATACCGAGGCTCAGTCCGTCCTGCTTGGGGTTGTCATGCGTCCGCACCTCCACATACCTCCTACGGATCTAAAACCCTATCTCAATCCTGTGTCTACCGCTATGTCCTCGCTCAACCACACGGCACATCAAACTCGTCATCGTATCACCATCACCCTGAATGCCCATACCCCCGTTGCCATCACACTCTATGCTCAATATTTGGTCATTGAGTCTACGATTTATGATATCTTCTCGGTCAAGAATTTAACCTTCTAGTGGGTCTCGCCATTGACTTACGGCAAGGAATGGCCACATATCGTGTTAATTTTGAATCCTTGGGTCATCACTTGGGTACCTACCCCTCGTACTCATTTGCCGTCTTTGCTTGTATGCGCCATCGCATTGGCGTTTGCCATCGCTATCAACGACTTCAGGTCCTGCGATCTCCCCAATTCAGCTTACATGGTGCTGCATAACCATGAGCCATTCCCATCCACTCCTAATCAAACTGCTCCTTTCATCGTCACTTACCCCTTATATACAGACTCCGACTACTGCTGAACAGACTCATTGTGCGTTACACCTCCATATCCCACCATCCTCTGTCGATCTGGTGATTCCTGTTTTTCTTTCTGACCCTGCCCTACATGTCGTCAACACCACACCAATCGTCTGGATGCCCCCTTCCAATGGCATTACAATTTTGGATAGATTTGCTGGCGTCTTGTCCACAGTGGCTAGCTTACTACTTAGCGGGCAGCGTATTGCACAATACTATTATTGTGCCATTGTTGTCCTGCCCAACTTGCCAGCCGCACACCTCCAAGCCCTCTCTCGCGCATACCTCGAGTTGTTGCCACCCTCCGCCTTCCATGATTCCCAATCGACTCTTCCGCAAGGTATCCATTTGGTTCACCTAAAGCACTCGCAAGCTATTGGCCCCGTCCATTTGGTTGTAGACGGGTGGGAATATCAAGGACATTCGCGCACTGGTTCTGGCAAAGGCTTAATTGAATATCTTTCTCAGCTTTGCTATGAACTCATTCGAGTGCTCACCCTCAAATCTCCCAAATCCAGTCTCCTCGAAGACGTTAACTTTGCAAACGACCCGCGTGCACATGTTTGCGCCAACTCTTTTACCATCACATCTACCCTCGGGCCTGGGGTCACTCTTGATGCAGATGTTGTTGGGTCCTACGCCCACCGGTGTCGAGTTTTTTGGCAAAATTTTGTGTTTCCCCTTGTCCTAGCTCCACTCGTTCACCACATGCATGCCAACCCTCCTTGACACTCTGACTCTGCTATCTTAGCCCCTCATTGCTGTCGTATAGAAGTTCATCAACCGGACCACCCTTCTTTCTGCCTTGTCCACTTTCCTGGTCACCCCCGTGCTGCATTTCTCACGCTAGTGAGCCGCCCAGGATCTCATGATTTTTGCCAATTCGGGCCCGAAATGCTGTTTGACTCCCTCACCAACCGTTATGTTGAACCATCAACCGCTGAATGCAAACAAATTCTTGCTCTATTTTGGCTGCCACTAATGCACTGTCGTTGTCTGACACGCACAGCTGTCACTTACTCGGTCGTGTCATAGACGTTCACTCACTTGGTTATATTCTTGTTTTACCCACTCTCAACTCTTGTCTCCTATATCCTTACATTCACATTCCAGCCTATCATCTACATGCTTTCAGCTAGAGGGGGGTGTCTTACAATTTTTGGTTTATAATGAGGTGTTGCCGGGCAATCCTCCAATCTTATCATCATGCATTTTAGCATAGCAAAGCAATTGAAGTCGACAGTTCCCCTACCTTTATCAGCGACACCTAAAGACAAGAATGAGTAGGTATTGGACACGCAGTTAACTAAAGAGGAAGTCATGAAATTCAAATGTATGGTAGAAACATATGAAGCTTATTTCGCAAAGTCTGTGATGGATGTAGGAGTTTGTACGATATCACAACTCACCATTGATGTCACTCTAGACAAACCTGTGTTTAAAAGAGATTACCGTCATATTAAGGTGAAACTCGTTATTATGGAAGAGAAGTGTGCTGATCTGTTGAAAGCTGGGTTAATTGAGGAATTCATGACTAACTTCGCTGCTTTCATCGTCATGCCAACTAAGAAGGGTTCCATGGGAATATATACTGAAAAACGTATGTGCGAGGACTACCGAGAACTCAACGCAGTTATCAAGCTAGATTCTTATCCTAAGCCAGTGCCTGAGGACATTTTTGACGTGCTAGAGGCCTCCACCATGTTCAGCGTATTCGATGTTTGTCAAGTGTTCAACCAGGTTTTCATTGGTCCTAAGGACAAAAGCAAAACTGCTTTGTGGGGCGCCCGTCGTTTGTACCAATTAAGCTAAAGAATGCGCCAGCCCGTTTCCACACGTATTGAGAATAGGATGCTCAACGGGTTGTCTTTTGCACGCTGTTACATCAATGATGCTCTCAATTTTACTTGTTCGTGGAGTAACACTGACTACATGCCTAAGAGGTCTTGCAATGCTTGAAAGCCACTGAGTTGAAATGTCACCCAAATATATGCAAGATTGCTAATCTTTCTGTTCTATACCTTGGTCACCATATCGTACCTGGGGGGCTGATTTCACAATATGTGACAGTAGAAGCTATACAAAGCTTGCCAATTTCAGCTGATGTCTCTAGATTGCAAGCTTTTATGGGTATCACAGGCTATTATCGTAGCTTTTGTCTCGACTGTAGTGCTATAACAGCACCTCTCAACAAACATTTGAAGAAGGATGTCACGTGGGAATGGACTAGTGCACGTCACCACGCTTTCGGACAACTCCAAAAGTTCTTCTTCTCAACCCCCATTCTTTATAGACCTATCTACAACAAACTCTCCTTTTTGCACACTGATTGAAGCTATCTTGGTTTGGGTGCCGTTCTCGCTCAGGCAGATGATGAGGGGAATGAATAGGGTGAATGTCTAGCTGCGAGCAAGCATCCTCGTTGGGCCCTCATACTTCAAGAATACAAATTTACTATCGACTATAGCGCAGGATTGAGTAATCAAGACGCAAATGGCTTACATCAAAATCCAAACTCCTGAGATGTAGACCTCATGAGAGCTTGCTTTGCATCTAACTAACAAGAACACATCTTACCTGCATGGCACGTTGCCTATTAATTAGGATTGGCCCAAGTACTCGCGTCTGCCCACATTGTTAGTTCTAAACAAAATTTCACCGGCGTGACCCTCAACATCTGGCCTAAGCGCCTAGACTTGACCTCTTGCGCACACAAGAATGGTCCTCACGTATCTTGCAACGCAAACGTGACCAAGTTTTGTATCGTTACGTACGCTATTAGTGGCACGATGGGACTTTGTTGCGAGTATATCTCACCATACTCGGGTCGTGATGCCAATAGCGGAGCGTGTCCCCCTCATTCCCAACATTTACAAGAAATTTGGACATCACAGCATCAAACGCACCTGTAGCCAATTGCAAACTCAGTTATGTGGGACGGTTTAGTTCGTCAGGTCGCGGACTTTGTGCAGTCATGAAACTCATGCGACCGCGTTAAAAACACATTCAATGCTTTTCCACCCGCTCTCAGGCCCCTCCCCCTTCGCGGCCAGTTTTACTGATGGTATCTGGATCTGGCCGGTTCCCTACCCTTCTTTGAACGCGGTATGCGGTACGTCCTCGTCATGATTGAACATCTCACCAAATTGATTGAGTTAGTGAGCATCCCCGACAAGTCCAGTGCGTACGCTGCCCGTGCATTCACCGAGCGGGTGATGCGTTACGGGGCATGTGCAGAGGTCCTCGTTGGTCATGGATCCAAGTTTAGGGAGAGTTAAGTGAGTTGCTAAGTGAACCTTTTATAGATCATCACACTTCTCCCGAATCCCGATCATCCTGAGGCAGACGGTTTGGCGGAGCGTATAGTCCAAATTGTTAAGCACAGTCTGCGTAAGTATGCTTTGACTCATAGTTTTTCTGCCCGGCACGTGCTAAAAAGTACGAACATGTACGACATGTACGACATTACGTCGACACTTGAAGTTTGTGCCTTTTTGGTATTAAATATAATTTTTAAGTAAAACCCAACACAAACTAATCAAACAAGGCTCTAAAAACAGCGCGACCAATTTTGGTCGTTTACAAAAGTGGTGGTGGAAGACTTTGGAAACGAAAGAGAGAAGCCGTGTGTCAGGTAGGATCGCGTGCAAATTCGTGTGGCACGTCATTTGATCGAGGCCTACGTGGCCTCACCGTACATGTGCAAAAGCTAATTTTATAATAACAAAACTTGGAGTGCTAGATTTTGAAATAAATGAAACGTGGAGTGCTACTTTGGTAATTACCCCAAAAATTGAAGTCACTTGCGCGTGTCTTGGCCATCTTTCTTTCGTCAACCAAGATTCATTCTCAATGATCGCCAAATCCACAGAGGTTTGTCGCGTTCCCTACCCAAAATGAACTCAAATTTTACTCATTGCCTCCGGAGGGTTCAGACGGAAGTTTTTTCGAGATGTATCTCCACTTCTTTAAAAAACGCATTCCAGAACCCCAAGCATCTCATTGGTCTCAAGAACGCACAGACGTTTGCGAATCCAGGCCGCTCGGATCTCCTTGTAGTGGCTGGGTATTTTGTCGCGCCACGTCGCACTGATTCAACTCGACGAGTCACAAACGTGGTCCTATTGAAGGAGGTATTTGGGGGTTTCACTTGAACCCAACTTAGTCCCAAAAGGGGTAATAACCAAAGTAGCACTCCAAGTTTCGTTTATTTCCAAATATAGCACTCCAGGTTTTGTTATTACAAAACTAGCACTTGCACCTGTAAGGTGAGGCCACGTAGGCCTTACACGATCAAATGACGTGCCACACAAATTCGTGCGCGACCCTACCTGACACACAATTTCTCTATTTCGTTTTCAAAATCTTCCACCACCACTTTTGTAACTGACCAAAATTGCCTCAGCCTCGATCTTGAAGTTTCGCCTGAGCTCAGCCGCGTCTGCAGACTTACTGAGCTCGGCTTGCTCGCTCTTGTACTAAATCCTACATCATAATAATTTTGCATGTAATAGTTCGATTGCTGCATGTCAGTTGACTTGCTACGCTAGCACTACCGGTATGATTGAGCTGCTCGCCATTGAACTTCTCGCCACCCGATGGGAGCTCGCTATGGCCTCCCTTAATGCCCTCTTTTCTCTCAACCATTGTTCGCAGTTTTGCGACCACAATAGTGTCTCTCTTCTGTACTTCCCTCAAACGTTTTATGTCTATTGTTGTTGTATGCCTGCCATATGTCGTTGTGCCTGACCAAGCATGCTAATTTATCGCCTTGCTTTGTCTACGCGCTTAATTGTAGCAGCTTACGTCCTGCAAAGGATTGAAAAACGCATGGGGACCAATTTTTTGGCGTCGTTGGGCAGTTTGGATCGCGAAGGTGGGTCAATTACAGAAGTGGTGGTGGAATATTTTGGAAACAAAAGAGAGAAGTGGTGTGTCAGGTAGGGTTGCGTGCGGATTTGTGTGGGACGTCATTTGATCGTGTGGCCTATATGGCCTCACCCTACATGTGCTAGTTGTAAGGTCTTAGGTTTATAAAGTGCATTTTTGAGTTTCATAAAAGTATGTTTTGATTGTATAGTAGTGTAGAGTGCATTTTTGTGGTCATTTTGATATAAAGTTCATCGAATTTGGTCAAGTATTGAGAGAGTTATGGATTTCCGAAGTTTAATTAGTTTTGAGGTCGGTTGACGACTGTCCTTAATTCGCAGTGAGCGCGACCGTCGGATTGACCGACAGCGTCGAGCGATCTGGCCCGTTAGTGTGAACTCGAACCTTCACATAAGTTCGGCTGACGCGGAGTGCCGACTAGGTTGATTTACCTAGAAGTTTCAGTTTAGCCTAGCGCGTCTAAGATAGAATATTCTAGTAATGTTGATGCATGTATGTGGACGTCAATTTGGCCCGACACGTCAGATTAGACTGATCTGGTTTACTCACAAATATTATGGAAGGGACGATTTGACAAACACCGTAGCTTCCTCCTAGAGAGGAGCACTTAGGCAGAAAATTATAAATAGGCATAACTTCTTTGTTTCTTATCAGTTTTTACTTTTGTAAAGTTCTACGGGTTTGTAATGACAAGGCCTTCCATCCTAGTACATTTGTGAGCAATTTCTTGCCACTCAAAATGTCAAGTAATTTTCCTAAGCTTTCTTAGGAATATGCCGCTGCACTCTTGAGTATGATTGCAACTAGCTTTGTTCCTCGTGAGTCACTACGCTTCCACAAGGGCACTCTGCCCCTTTCATCTGGTATCGGAGCAGGGTTAGTTTGCATATTATATTATGGAGTCGCAGCCGGCAGCTGGAGGAGGCGAACATGTCGAGCATGTTGAGCGCGCGGAGCAGCAGGCAGCACCAACAATGACCAGAGAGCAACAAGAGATGCAGGCGATGCTAAGGCAAATGGCAAATGCAATTGGAGGAGAAGTCTACACCCAGTTTCAACAAAGTATGCGCGCGGAGGTGGAGAGAATAATGCGAGTTGTTATGGGGAACGCCGCTTCGACGAGTTCGGCACCTGCACCTGTTGTGCCACCGATTCATTTTAACCCAGTAGTGCAACCAGTTATTCCACCCGCATCGGGAGTGCGTGCGCCTAAGCCTGAAGTTTATACTGGAGAGCGTGGATCGCCGCCTGTTCATCAGTGGATTTTTGGAGTGAAGAAGTTTATGGAGTATTCTGCGCTCACGCCCGACAGGCAAGTCGCCTTTGTCATAACTTTGCTGCAAAAGAGTGCTGGAGCTTGGTATGAACGAGAAGAGCAGCTGTCTGGAGTTCCTGCTATTGTTGATCAGCTATTTGAAGGCTTGAAGAGGCAATTTCAACCTATTGCACCCGAGGCTACCGCTTGAGATCTATTGGTGCGCCTTCGTCAACGAGCAAGCATTCAAGAGTATGTATCGCGCTTCAACGAGCTGGTGCTTCAATGTCCATCCATGCACGAGTTGGAGATGATGGACAAGTTCAAGAGGGGACTCAAGCCAACTGTGGCCAAGGAAGTGGCGCTCAAGGACCCTATGAAATGAATCGTCTTACCAAATAGGCGATTAACAATTAATAAAGATCTTAATATCAGCAAGTAATCTTTATGGTAGTTTCCGTTAACTGGTTAAACGGCAAAGGACAACACACTAGCAGTGAATAGTACTCTTAAGTCAAATGCGAGTAAAATAGCATCAATAATGCAAATCAGTAAACTCATACATAAGCAAGGTTAGAAGACAGTGCGTATCAATGGCTTCTCGCCTTGGATTCAGATCTCTCTCAGTAAGCTGTACAAGAGAGTTGGCCTCGTTTCCGAATGCCGAACTCGAGAGCAATGCCTAGCATATGTACATGGAATGAGTTTACTGTTCAACGGTCAGTGCGATGGCACCGCCTACCCGGGAGTTAACCACGTTGGTAGGACCTCGGTTAACCAAATCCACCGCCATCTCCCATCATCCCGAATCGCCATCCATCATAGGGATGTCATCTGGCCATTCATCTAGCATACCACACTTAGATGCATATCGAGGCAGTTAGCTGCTACCGAGTACGGAAGTCAGCTGGCTATTTAGGAATGTGTCAGCAAGCTGACTTAAGGTGACCTCAGCCTGCTACTTCCGGCCAAGTCATTAAACTGATGTTAAGTATAAAGTCCAGCAGACTGATTGTTAACTAGAGTTCAGCAGGCTGAACTTATTTCACTATATTATTTAAATGAATATTATATCAACCAGTATACTGATTCATTACAATCCCTCCAACTTATCATGTTGTCGCCTCGACAACACTAACATTAATAACAGCGTGCTGTCCCTCTTATCCCCAGCCTGCTGTCCTTAGGAGGGAGATGTCCCCGAGGCCCTATACTCAGGAGAGCCAGACCTCCTCCTGTCTGAGGTTCTTCTGAAGCCTGTCAGAGAAGGAGGTTCCGTGTAAGAACCCGGCGGAGAACGCAATAACTGGGCTGTTTCCTCTTGCACAGTCTGAAACTGAAGGGAGGCAGCCTTCTCCTTGGCAGCCCTCAAACTGACAGGTACGTATACCGGCATCCCAGAAGGATGTTGCATGACATGAGCCAAGGGTACATGCTCTCTCTGCGAGGGAGATGCTGGCAGGCCTCTGGCTGTCTCCCGAGCAGCCCTCCTGTCTGCCCTGTCTGACTGAGTCTCCTTGCCTGGAGATGGGGTCTGTCCTCTTGCAGTTCCCAGCCAAGTGATATCCTCCTCTTGAGCGAGTTGCTGCGGGGCCAACTCCGTCTTCTCCCTTACAGGGGATGTGGCAGGTGTCAGGATCACGGCGGGGCTATTGTCCTCCTCCTCGCCTTTTNTCCTCGCCTTCCTCCTCGTCTTCCTCCGACTCCTCCTCCTCGCCGTCCCCGGGTTCCTCTGAGACTTCTGGGGTCTCCTCTGTCCGCTGCTCCAGCTCTTCCCGAGAAAAAGAATATCCTAATGACCTTCCCCTTTTGGGTGCTGGAGGGGGCTGCTGAGTCCGGACCGCATAGAGGTCCTTTTCCCCCTGCTTACTTGCCCATTTGGCATAAGCGTGCTTCCCTTTGGAGAATGACTTTCGGGCCCTGCTTCTGGCCCCCTGCATCTCTTGGCTCATGCAGTCTCTGACTCCATCCAATCTTGGGTCCCAAGCCGCAATGTGAGGGGGCAATACTATGTTCCCCTTTAGGTCTGTCAGGAAATCCTCATCCGTCGCCCTGTCATTCTGCTGGTCCCTCATGTTGATGGTCATCCACCGCCAATTAGTGGGCTTTTGGAAGAAGGCAGCATCTGTCTTTCTAAGAGTACAAGGGTACCAGTGACCTGCAAAGTCCAGGTGACTGGTTTCCCTGGCCAAAAATTCCCAGCTCCTCCTCTCCACCTCATTGTACATGGCCTTGAACCTGTTGTGGGGTGTTGAGTCCTTGAAGCTGTCCGCGTCCATAGGGATCATCCTGATGACCCTATCTTCCCCCCAGATACCAGGAATCGAGGCAGCCCCTGCTTCGTTCACCTGGGCCATTGCCTTGGCCTCTCTGACAGTATATCCTACCATCCTGGCGTAATCGTGGTAGAGGAGGAGCCCTGTGCCGACCTCTATATACTTGTCAAAGTTATCGGATATCTCCCCTTCCCTCTGGAGGATTTCCTTCTGCCTCAGTCTGGCCTGTTCCTCCTCCTCCTTCTTCTTCTGTGCCTCCCGCTGTTGTTGGAGTCGTTGTGATTCCCGAGCGGAGATGGAAGATGATTCGATGTCTCCACGGAATTGCAAGTATTCTGCATGTGCCTCTTCCGCCCTTCTCTTCCTCTTGAGTTCCGACTTCTAAGTCATCCTGCTCAATCCTAAACACAATGCAGTTAGTGAAGTCATGATATTTTGCCGCTACTGAGTGCCCTTGATGAAGAGGAACGCGATCGGGAGAGTTCCTAGTGTGGAATACCTGGTGTGAGGGAATATAAGGGAAATTGAGTTGAAGAGCAAGTGAGTGTGAGCGCAGGTTGAGTGTGTAATATGGTGATCAGAGAATACCACTCCCTCCAACTTAATTTTAAAGGTGGGCTGCCTGTCACAACTGTCACTAACTGTTGCATCCCCCTCCAACTTATATGGAGACAGGGCCTCCTGTCACCTTCCCGTGTCAACGAAAATGACTGTTAGGGAGGTGCCCCAGCCGCCCGAAGGTGGAACCGTTTCAACGCCCCTTTGGCATTGGTCAGCTGGTCTTTAAATTCCCAAGTGTCCCCAGAGGCATCGTAACCCTTCCATCGGATGAGGTACNAGAGGCATCGTAACCCTTCCATCGAATGAGGTACTTCATGACATATTTAGACGATCGACGGACCGAGCGAGCGTCTAAAATCTCATCGACCTCATATTCCTCAGGATTGCCGTCCCGGACAGCGCGGACCGGTCCCGGTTGGACAGGTAACCAACCTGTGAACAGTGTATCACCTTTGATGTATGGTTCCAGGAAGGAGATATTAAAGATCGGGTGACCCTTGTAGTCAGCTGACATGTTCAGTTTGTAAGCATTCTGACCGACACGACGTACCACCGAATATGGACCGACCCATACAGGGCCAAGCGTTTTCTTGACCACACCAGGGAGGTACAGGTGCTGAGAATGCAGTTTGACTAAATCGCCCTTAGAAAATGTCAGCTCCCGACGGTGTTGATTAGCGTATTTTTGTTGGTTTTCTTGGGCTTTGTGCAGGTTTTGTTGGACTTCTGACAGGGTGTCAGCAAACTCCTGAGTTAACTGGAGGGAGACCGGGTTGTTAATCCCTTCAAGGTCAGTTAAAGACTCCCCAAGTACATCTAAAGGAGACTTAGGGACTCTACCCAGGCTGAGTTTGAAAGGAGTCTTGCCCGTTGACGTGTGCACCGCACTGTTGACCGCAAACTGAATTTGAGGCAACACGTCATCCCAATTATCTTGTTTTTGGTTAGTATATGCTCTCAGCACCTCCTGCAGAACGCGATTAGTTCTTTCAGTTTGCCCATCAGTCTGAGGGTGGTTTGCTGTGCTGAGCAGCTGTTTGACTCCCATTAACCCCATTAAAGCTCTCCAGAACTTAGAGGTGAATTTTGAGTCTCTGTCTGAGATGATATTAGAAGGTAGCCCATGTTGGCATACTACATGGTTGTAAAACTGTCTCGCTGTTTCAAGTGCAGTTACTTTGACAGTTGTGGGGATGAAAATGACCATTTTTGTCAGTTTGTCCACGACTACCAATATCGAATCATGCCCATTAGCAATTCGTGGCAGTGTGACCACCCAGTCCATGGATATAGTTTCCCAACGTCCAGCTGGGATGGGCAGTGGTTGCAAGAGACCTCCGGGTGGTGTGTGCCGAGACTTATTTCTCTGACACTGGTCACAGGACTTGACATATTTCAAGACCTCCCGGGGTAACCCCTCCCAATGATAATGTTTTGCCAGTTTGCCAACAGTTTTGGCCTGCCCCAAATGTCCACCCAGGAGACTGTCATGAGCTTGACTCAGTAAGAGAGACCTTATTTCCAAGTTATTAGGAATGACCAGCTTCAGCCTGCCTGAAGTGGTTTCAGTCACCCAGATCCCTCCTTTAAGCTTATACCCGAGTGCAGTAGCACGACACACACCAGTAGTGGGGCTGGGCTCAAATGTTGGGTCAGAAAGGTAGGCTTTCCTAAGTTGTTCAAGGAAGGACTTTTTCACCTTTAGTAAAGTGAGTGCACACGGGACTTTATCTACAGCATGCTGATTAAAGTTCCTTGCTTGCGAGTCAGGTCTTCTAGAGAGTGCATCAGCAGGATTCAACTTCCCTGGTTTGTTGTCGATCTGGACTTGGAACTGCTCCAGCATCTGGCTCCAGCGGTTCTCCCTCCTCGACAGCTTGGACTTCTTCTGAAAGTGAGTCAAAGCTAGATGATCTGTAATCACCTTAAAAGCTTTACCATGTAAGTATGCTCTCCACTGTTTGAGCACATCAATGATAGCTAGCAGCTGTTTATCATGCACTGGNAGCTCTTTATCATGCACTGAGTAATTAATCTCCGCTGGATTAAATTTCATAGACTCATACAACACAGGATGCCACTCCTGCCGTACCTTACCATCCTTTGTGGTTTTGTCAGCAGGCTGCAACAAAATAGCACCCATGGCAAAGTCAGAGGCATCAGTAACCACCTGCACCGGTTTGCTGGGGTCATACACGGCTAGCACTGGGGCAGAACAAAGGGCATCTTTAAGGGTCTGGAAGGCAGCCTGCTGCTCTTCCCCCCACACATACCCTATGTCTTTCTTAGTAAGGTCAGTCAGTTTACTGGCCTTTGTGGAATAATTCTCAATAAATCTCCTCTAGTAGTTAGCCAACCAGAGGAAGGATCTAACTTCAGAGACAGACTGTGGTACTGGCCAGTCCCTTATGGTCTGGACTTTCTTAGGATCCACACTGATGCCCTCTTTACTGACAACGTGGCCTAAGAATTCAATACTTTCTTTAAAAAAATCACACTTGCTCATTTTAGCATATAAGTGATTTTTCCGCAGAGTGTCCAGCACTTTCTTTAAGTGTCCAGCGTGGTGAGCTTCATCTTCAGAGAAAATAAAAATATCATTTTGGAAAACTTGCACAAACTTATCCAAATAAGGTCTGAAAATGTCATTCATAGCACCCATGAAGGTAGCAGGAGCATTAGTCAGTCCAAATGGCATCACGTTGAACTCATAGTGTCCATAACGTGTGCGGAAGGCAGTCTTGTGTTCATCCTCCTCAGCAATTCTGATTTGATGATAACCACTCTTGAGATCTATCTTACTGAACACCTTAGCGCCAGACAGGGTATCAAGCAAGTCCTCGATTCTGGGTAAAGCATACTTGTTCTTTACTGTAATTCTGTTCAGGGCTCTGTAATCCACACACATCCGCATACTGCCATCCTTTTTCTTAACAAATAGGATGGGTGCGCCGTACGGTGATTTACTGGGAGAAATATAACCATTTTCCTCAAGCTCTGCAATCTGTGTTTTCAACTCCTCGCTCTCCACATAAGACAAGCCATACGTGCGTTGCCAAGGTGGCTGACTCCCAGGTAATAAATCAATCCTATGATCTACTTCCCTCTTAGGGGGTAGTCCTGGAGGCATATTAAATACATCCGTGTACTGAGCAACAATTTTTGCAGCAGTAGGGTGCTCCGGAGGGCTTACCTTTTTCTCAACCACTTCTTCAGGTTGAGGAGGTACCTCTCTTAGCAGCAGACAGAACATTCTGTCTTCCTTCTGGTTCCAGCTTTTGATGAACTCCATTGCATTCAGCAACTTGCATCCTTCTGGAAGCCTCTTCTTTTGCTTCATTTGCCATCCACACAGGACAAGAGGAAGAGCACTAGTGGGTGCCAAGTGAGTCTGCCCATCACTGGCTCCTCTCACTTTAACTGTTCCTCTGCTCCAACACACTTCGGCTTGATGTCTATTAAGCCAGGACCTGCCTAGCACGAGATCATAAAAGCCAGTGTTGAGTACCTCAAATGTAAGCGTTTCAGTTAGAACTGCAATGCCAGAACCTAACTGGACCTCAATAGGCTTGGTTATAACTCCTCCCGGGATACTTGAGGCATCTCCAAGGAATATTTTTCTATTCCCTTGGGTGACAGTAGGCAGCCTTAGCCGCTTAACTAAGTCCTTGTGGATAAAAGTATGTGACGCCCCTCCGTCAACAAATGCCCTCACCTTCCTACCTGCAATCATGCAATGCAGTAGGATAGGGGGGACTGTCTTTTCCTGACTTTCGCATTGTTCTCCTGACGTAGCAAAGAAATGTTGGACATCAGGTGGAACAAGAGCATCCAGAGTGTGCACTCTCTGGACGTCTATATTACTGATGGTCTCCTTTATCTGTTTGTCAGGCATGCATAGTGAATCCAGTTCAGCAGGACCCATAATACCTGCTACGAGGGCAGCTAGTGACGACTCACTATCTCTAGCATCCTCACAGTCAGTAGACTGGATTACTGACTGTTGCTGTCTTTTAAAGGCTGGTCTTTTCTCTCGACCTTAGGGAGGTGCTTGACTGGACACTGTTCTCTGTAGTGGACCAACTGTTGACAATGGTAGCAAGTGGATTTGGCTGAGGCTGGTCTCGGCTTAGTCCTACCACCACCTCTTCCATAGCCACCTCAAGAGAAACCACCTCTACTTCTAGACTGTATGGCATTATACTCATATTCATATCCATCACCCNGACTCATACTCATATCCATCACCCTGATTATCCTCAGCCTGGTCTCCTTCAACTGCATTGTAGGAACCGTGGGGCTTTTTGACAATCTTAGACACCAAAGCATTACTCTGGCGCTTGTGATTGAACTGCTGCTGATCCCAGGCATCAGCATCCTGGATCAAGTCAGCCAGTTTCTCATACTTTTTCTCAGCAAAATGACCAGAGACCTCGGATTTCAAGCCATACCTGAAGTATGCTATCCTATACCGTTCTGGCAAGTCTGGCTGCTTCATCATGTTCTCCTGGAACTTTTGAGCAAACTCAGCAACTGAAGTGGTCTGCTTCAGTGTCAGGGAGATCATCGCATAGATAGCTTTCTCCTGCTGGTTGATGACATCAAACTTCTCATGCAACTTCTCGACAAACTCTACCCACGTAGGGTCACCGAGTTGCCGAGCCTTACGCTCTCCTTTCCAGTAAAGCCACCAGTCTGCGGCACTGCCTTTCAGTAGCGCACCGGTGTGCCTGACCTTCTCGTGATCTTGCAGTTCTGGGTAGTTCTCCAGCCACTGCTCAACATCCGCAAGAAACTTGATCAAGTAATATTTTCGGTTTCCCTCAGGATCATATTCCTGGGGAGGTTTCGGCTTGGGCTTACTAGGCCCTCGGCCACCACCACTAGTGGTTTGAGACCCCAGTTGGTCTCTGTCTCGCAGTGGAGACATTATGATTCGTTTGTCCTCCTGTTGGGACTGATACATGGTCGCCATTTGCGACTGCATCTGAACGAATAACGCTCCCAAGTCCACTCTCTGGGGTCGTAGGTAAGCAAATGCAGAAGCAGCATTGACCTCTACTTGCTGAGTATTGTCCTCAACAGTCCCTCTCGCTCCTGCAGCAGCAATTCTTGCCGCATTCAGCCGGTCACGTATTTGACCTAGGGGTACATTGAGTTGTACAGCAGGAGGTGGGTTCAGAACATTGGCCCTTGATGCCATAAGTTCCTCGACAGTGCGCTCGTCAGCTGGCTGTCTTTCCCTCCTTTCTGTATCTTCAGCGGCCTTTGCTAATTGTTCAGCTTCTAGCCTGGCTCTCTCCTCCTCAGCTTGCTGTGCTGCGACTGCGGCAATAGCAGCTGCCTCATCTGCAGCCTTCCTAGCTGCAGTATCTGCTACTGCTTCAGAATAGGTACGGTTTCCCGCTACATGGCTTTCCGCATGGTTTTTGACATTCTCGTTATCTCGGTTCTCCATGTCTCGGGAGTTGCTAGTTTGAGACCTTGTCCTTACCATACAAAGAAGACTGTGATAACTGCTCCGGTACCACTGAAATGAATCGTCTTACCAAATAGGCAATTAACAATTAATAAAGATCTTTATATCAGCAAGTAATCTTTATGGTATTTCCGTTACTGGTTTAGCGGCAAAGGACAACACACTAGCAGTGAATAATGCTCGTCAGTCAAACGCGAGTGAACTAGCATCAATAATGCAAATCAGTAAACTCATACATAAGCAAGGTTAGAAGACAGTGCGTATCAATGGCTTCTCCCCTTGGATTCAGATCTCTCTCAGTAAGCTGTACAAGAGAGTTGGCCTCGTTTCCAAATGCCGAACTCGAGAGCAATGCCTAGCATATGTACATGGAATGAGTTTACTGTTCAACGGTCAGTGCGATGGCACCGCCTACCCCGGAGTTAACCACGTTGGTAGGATCTCGGTTAACCAAATCCACCGCCATCTCCCATCATCCCGAATCGCCATCCATCATAGGGATGTCATCTGGCCATTCATCTAGCATACCACACTTAGATGCATATCGAGGCAGTTCGCTGCTACCAAGTACGGAAGTCAGCTGGCTGTCAAAGAATGTGTCAGCAGCTGACTTAAGGTGACCTCAGCCTGCTACTTCCGGCCTGAGTCATTAAACTGATATTAAGTATAAAGTCTAGCAGACTGATTTTTAATTAGAGTTCAGCAGGCTGAACTTATTTAACTATATTATTTAAATGAATATTATGTCAACCAGCATACTGATTCATTACAACCTACCAGTCTTGGAGAAATGATGGCATTGGCAACAAGGGTCGTGGAGTATAGTCAGAGGCAGTGGGACAGCCACAACTTTGGAGGATATCGACACTTTGGATCTCAAGTGCCAAGCACGAGTGTTCAAGGTCCAGTACCTATGGAGTCGGGACTTGCTCAAAACCAGCGCAGGCAACAGAATTACAAGCCGAGAGGACCCTGCTCGAGACTGTCATGTGAAGGCGAAGCAACCTCAACAGCAGGAAAAAGGAGCACGCCAGTAAGTCGTTCTGGGGTGTCTACTGGCGTGAAGACGAGAACTCACAAGGAGGTTATCCCCAGGAGCCTGCCGAGAAGCGAAAGACAAGATATTGACAAGCCTATCATCGTGGAAGGAGTGGTCGACGGCAACAAGGCGAAGTGTATGGTTGACAGTGGCGCAAGTGCAAACTTTGTGCACAAGAAGCTGGTGAAAGAGTGGTGAATCCCTGTGCAGAAGTGTAATGAATCAGTATATTAGTAGATATGATATTCATTTAAATGTAATAGTTAATTTAGTTCAGCCTGCTGACCTTTAGTTAGTAGTCAGTCTGCTGAACTTTAGTTAATAATCAGTCTGCTGGACTTTACATAATTATCAGTTTAATGACTCGGCCAAAAGCAGCAGGCTGAAGTCAACTTAAGTCAGCTTGCTGACACATTCTTTGACAGCCAGCTGACTTCCGTGCTCGGTAGCAGCGAACTGCCTTGATATGCATCTAAGTACCACCTGCTAGAGGAATGGCCAGATGACATCCCCATGATGGATGGCTATTCGGGATGATGGGAGATGGCGGTGGATTTGGTTAACCGAGGTCCTACCAACGTGGTTAACTCCCGGGTAGGCGGTGCCATCGCACTGACCGTTGAACAGTAAACTCATTCCATGTACATATGCTAGGCATTGCTCTCGAGTTTGGCATTCGGAAACGAGGCCAACTCTCTTGTACAGCTTACTGAGAGAGATCTGAATCCAAGGCGAGAAGCCATTGATACGCACTGTCTTCTAACCTTGCTTATGTATGAGTTTACTGATTTGCATTGTTGATGTAGTTTACTCTCATTTGACTGACGAGTAGTATTCCCTGCTAGTGTATTGTCCTTTGCCGTTTAAACGAGTTAACGGAAATTTTCATAAAGATTACTTGCTGATATAAAGATCTTTATTAATTGTTAATCGCCTATTTGGTAAGTCGATTCATTTCAGTGGTATCGGAGCAGTTATCACAGTCTTCTTTGTATGGTAAGGACAAGGTCTCAAACTAGCAACTCCCAAGACATGGAGAACCAGGATAACGAGAATGTCGAAAACCAGGCGGAAAGCCATGTAGCGGGAAACCGTACCTATTCGGAAGCAGTAGCGGATACTGCAGCTAGGGAGGCTGCAGATGAGGCAGCTGCTATTGCCTCAGTCGCAGCTCAGCAAGCTGAGGAGGAGATAGCCAGACTAGAAGCTGAACAAGTAGCAAAGGCCGCTGAAGATATACAAAGGAGGGAAGGACAGCCAGCTGACGAGCGCACTGTTGAAGAACTTATGGCATCAAGGGCCAATGTTCTGAACCCACCTCCTGCCGTACAACTCAATGTACCCCTAGGTCAAATACGTGACCGGCTGAATGCGGCAGGAATTGCTGCTGCAGGAGCAAGAGGGATTGTTGAGGACACTACTCAGCGAGTAGATGCCAATGCTGCTGCTGCATTTGCTAATCTACCACCCCAAAATGTAGACTTGGGAGCATTGTTCGTTCAGATGCAGTCGCAAATGGCGACCATGTATCAGTCCCAGCAGGAGGACAAAAGAATCATAATGTCCCTACTCCGGGACAGAGACCAACTGGGGTCTCACACCACTAGTGGTGGTGGCCGAGGGCCTAGTAAGCCCAAGCCGAAACCTCCCCAGGACTATGATCCTGAGGGAAACAGAAAATATTACCTGATCAAGTTTCTCGCGGATGTTGAGCAGTGGCTGGAGAACTACCCAGAACTGCAAGATTACGAGAAGGTCAGGCACACCGGTGCGCTACTGAAAGGCAGTGCCGCAGACTGGTGGCTTTACTGGAAGGAAGAGCGTAAGGCTCGGCAACTCGGTGACCCTACGTGGGTAGAGTTTGTCGAGAAGTTGCATGAGAAGTTTGATGTCATCAACCAGCAGGAGAAAGCTATCTATGCGATGATCTCCCTGACACTGAAGCAGACCACTTCAGTTGCTGAGTTTGCTCAAAAGTTCCAAGAGAACATGATGAAGCAGCCTGATTTGCCAGAACGGTATAGGATAGCATACTTCAGGTATGGCTTGAAATCCGAGGTCTCTGGTCATTTTGCTGAGAAAAAGTATGAGAAACTGGCTGACTTGATCCAGGATGCTGACGCCTGGGATCAGCAGCAGTTCAATCACAAGCGCCAGAGTAACGCTTTGGTGTCTAAGATTGTCAAAAAGCCCCACGGTTCCTACAATGCAGTTGAAGGAGACCAGGCTGAGGATAATCAGGGTGATGAATATGAGTATGAGTACAATGCTATTCAGTCTAGAGGTAGAGGTGGTCCCTCTCGAGGTGGCTATGGAAGGGGTGGTGGTAGGACTAAGCCGAGACCAGCCTCAGCAAAATCTACTTGCTACCATTGTCAGCAGAAAGGCCACTACAGAGAACAGTGTCCGGTCAAGCACCTGCCTAAGGTCGAGAGAAAAGACCAGCCTTTAAAAGACAGCAACAGTCAGTAATCCAGTCTACTGACTGTGAGGATGCTAGAGATAGTGAGTCGTCACTAGCTGCCCTCGTAGCAGGTATTATGGGTCCTGCTGAACTGGATTCACTATGCATGCCTGACAAACAGATAAAGGAGACCATCAGTAATATAGACGTCCAGAGAGTGCACACTCTGGATGCTCTTGTTCCACCTGATGTCCAACATTTCTTTGCTACGTCAGGAGAACAATGCGAAAGTCAGGAAAAGACAGTCCCCCCTATCCTACTGCATTGCATGATTGCAGGTAGGAAGGTGAGGGCATTTGTTGACGGAGGGGCGTCACATACTTTTATTCACAAGGACTTAGTTAAGCGGCTAAGGCTGCCTACTGTCACCCAAGGGAATAGAAAAATATTCCTTGGAGATGCCTCAAGTATCCCGGGAGGAGTTATAACCAAGCCTATTGAGGTCCAGTTAGGTTCTGGCATTGCAGTTCTAACTGAAACGCTTACATTTGAGGTACTCAACACTGGCTTTTATGATCTCGTGCTAGGCAGGTCCTGGCTTAATAGACATCAAGCTGAAGTGTGTTGGAGCAGAGGTACAGTTAAAGTGAGAGGAGCCAGTGATGGGCAGACTGACTTGGCACCCACCAGTGCTCTTCCTCTTGTCCTGTGTGGATGGCAAATGAAGGAAAAGAAGAGGCTTCCAGAAGGATGCAAGTTGCTGAATGCAATGGAGTTCGTCAAAAGCTGGAACCAGAAGGAAGACAGAATGTTCTGTCTGCTGCTAAGAGAGGTACCTCCTCAACCTGAAGAAGTGGTTGAGAAAAAGGTAAGCCCTCCGGAGCACCCTACTGCTGCAAAAATTGTTGCTCAGTACACTGATGTGTTTAACATGCCTCCAGGACTACCCCCTAAAAGGGAAGTAGATCATAGGATTGATCTATTACCTGGTAGCCAGCCACCCTGGCAACGCACTTATGGCTTGTCTTATTTGGAGAGCGAGGAGTTGAAAACACAGATTGCAGAGCTGGAGGAAAATGGTTACATTTCTCCCAGTAAATCACCGTACGGCGCACCTATCCTATTTGTTAAGAAAAAGGATGGCAGTATGCGGATGTGTGTGGATTACAGAGCCCTGAACAGAATTACAGTAAAGAACAAGTATGCTTTACCCAGAATCGAGGACTTGCTTGATACCCTGTCTGGCGCTAAGGTGTTCAGTAAGATAGATCTCAAGAGTGGTTATCATCAAATCAGAATTGCTGAGGGGGATGAACACAAGACTGCTTTCCGCACACGTTATGGACACTATGAGTTCAACGTGATGCCATTTGGACTGACTAATGCTCCTGCTACCTTTATGGGTGCTATGAATGACATTTTCAGACCTTATTTGGATAAGTTTGTGCAAGTTTTCCTGGATGATATTTTAATTTTCTCTAAAGATGAAGCTCAGCACACTGAACACTTAAAGAAAGTGCTGGACACTCTGCGGAAAAATCACTTGTATGCTAAAATGAGCAAGTGTGATTTCTTTAAGGAAAGTATTGAATTCTTAGGCCACGTTGTCAGTAAAGAGGGCATCAGTGTGGATCCTAAGAAAGTCCAGACCATAAGGGACTGGCCAGTACCACAGTCTGTCTCTGAAGTTAGATCCTTCCTCGGGTTGGCTAACTACTATAGGAGATTTATTGAGAATTATTCCACAAAGGCCAGTAAACTGACTGACCTTACTAAGAAAGACATCGGGTATGTGTGGGGGGAAGAGCAGCAGGCTGCCTTCCAGACCCTTAAAGATGCCCTTTGTTCTGCCCCAGTGCTAGCCGTGTATGACCCCAGCAAACCGGTGCAGGTGGTTACTGATGCCTCTGATTTTGCCATGGGTGCTATTTTGTTGCAGCCTGCTGACAAAACCACAAAGGATGGTAAGGTACGGCAGGAGTGGCATCCTGTGTTGTATGAGTCTATGAAATTTAATCCAGCGGAGATTAATTACTCAGTGCATGATAAAGAGCTGCTAGCTATCATTCATGTACTCAAACAGTGGAGAGCATACTTACATGGTAAAGCTTTTAAGGTGATTACAGATCATCTAGCTCTGACCCACTTTCAGAAGAAGTCCAAGCTGTCGAGGAGGGAGAACCGCTGGAGCCAGATGCTGGAGCAGTTCCAAGTCCAGATCGACTACAAACCAGGGAAGTTGAATCCTGCTGATGCACTCTCTAGAAGACCTGACTTGCAAGAAAGGAACTTTAGTCAGCATGCTGTAGATAAAGTCCTGTGTGCACTCACTTCACTAAAGGTGAAAAAGTCCTTCCTTGAACAACTTAGGAAAGCCTACCTTTCTGACCCAACATTTGAGCCCAGCCCCACTACTGGTGTGTGTCGTGCTACTGCACTCGGGTATAAGCTCAAGGGAGGGGTCTGGGTGACTGAAACCACTTCAGGCAGGCTGAAGCTGGTCATTCCTAATAACTTGGAAATAAGGTCTCTCTTACTGAGTCAAGCTCATGACAGTCTCCTGGGTGGACATTTGGGGCAGGCCAAAACTGTTGGCAAACTGGCAAAACATTATCATTGGGAGGGGTTACCCCGGGAGGTCTTGAAATATGTCAAGTCCTGTGACCAGTGTCAGAGAAATAAGTCTCGGCACACACCACCCGGAGGTCTCTTGCAACCGCTACCCATCCCAGCGGGACGCTGGGAAACTATATCCATGGACTGGGTGGTCTCACTACCAAGAACTGCCAACGGGCATGATTCAATACTGGTAGTCGTGGATAAACTGACAAAAATGGTCATTTTTATCCCCACAACTGTCAAAGTGACTGCACTCGAAACAGCGAGACAGTTTTACAACCATGTAGTATGCCAACATGGGCTCCCTTCTAATATCATCTCAGACAGAGACTCAAAATTCACCTCTAAGTTCTGGAGAGCTTTAATGGGGTTAATGGGAGTCAAACAGCTGCTCAGCACAGCAAACCACCCTCAGACTGATGGGCAGACTGAAAGAACTAACCGAGTTCTGCAGGAGGTGCTGAGAGCATATATTAACCAAAAACAAGATAATTGGGATGACCTGTTGCCTCAAATTCAGTTTGCGGTCAACAGTGCGGTGCACGCGTCAACGGGCAAAACTCCTTTTGAACTCAGCCTGGGTAGAGTCCCTAAGTCTCCTCTAGATGTGCTAGGGGAATCTTTAACTCACCCTGAAGGGATTGACAACCCGGTCTCCCTCCAGTTAACTCAGGAGTTTGCTGACACCCTGTCAGAAGTCCAACGAAACTTGCACACGGCCCAAGAAAACCAACAAAAATACGCTAATCAACACCGTCGGGAACTGACATTTTCCAAGGGGGATTTAGTCAAACTGCATTCTCAGCACCTGTACCTCCCTGGTGTGGTCAAGAAAAAGCTTGGCCCTGTCTGGGTCGGTCCATATTCGGTGGTCCGTCGTGTCGGTCAGAATGCTTACAAACTGAACATGTCAGCTGAATACAAGGGGCACCCGGTCTTTAATGTCTCCTTCCTGGAACCGTACATCAAAGGTGATACACTGTTCACAGGTCGGTTCCCTGTCCAACCGGGACCGGTCCCCGCTGTCCGGGACGGCGACCCTGAGGAATATGAGGTCGATGAGATTTTAGACGCTCGCTCGGTCCGTCGATCGTCTAAATATGTCATGAAATACCTCATTCGATGGAAGGGTTACGATGCCTCTGGGGACACTTGGGAGTTTAAGGACCACTTGACCAATGCCAAAGGGGCGTTGACACGGTTCCACCTTCGGGCCGCTGGAGTCCCTCCATAACTGTCATTTCAGTTGACACGGGAAGGTGACAGGCGGTCCTGTCTCCATTTAAGTTGGAGGGGAAAATATATGACAGTTAGTGAGCGAGAGCGATAAAAACACACTCATACGTTTATGTGTAGCGCATCGCAACTACGTCAACTTTTAGCAATCATCCTGTAAGGTAAACAGCAGCGAAGCCACTATACTAAATACTAACATACTTCCTGCAATCCCTATGACAAAGGTCCATATCCTACTAACTTGTGCCCTGGTTACATGTGCAGGATGGCGCCCACCACACAAAAGGAGGACAGAAAGCGCAAGGCAGAAGAAGCCAGGAGGACAATGGAGCAATACCAGAAGGAGCTGGCGGCGACGTCCCTCACCAGGAGAGAACAAGAAAGGGTCCGCAAACAACAAGAGGCGGCAGAAGAGGCACAGAGGAAGAAGGATCAGGAAGCGGAAAACCTCAGGAAGGCTGAGGAGGAGAGACAGAAGAAACAGCAAGAAGAAGCGGCAGCGGCAGAAGAGGAGAAAAGAAAAAAGATTGAAGCGGACAGACAGAAGAGCTTGGCCACTTACAGGTATACTGTGGTGGGTGGCCAAAACTTCGATAACCTGAAGGAAGCATTGCTGGCAGCCCAGGAGATCAACAGGCTGGAACAGACAACACTGCTACAGAAGGAAGGAGCTACAGCACTGGACAGGTACATCGAGACACACACCGGCGTGGTCCTTTACGAAGATTATGCTAAGATGGTGGGCTATACAGCAGAGCAGGCCCGGTATCTCGCAGATGATTCAGAGGACAAGCCGGTCCCCATACCGGGAATAGTGGGAGATCAGAGACTCATCCGGATGGTGAGCATGCGGCCCGATAGCTTTAAGGATACGGTATTCTACCTCACACTCCTGCCAGCTTACAATGAAGTTGAGAGAAGGAGCTGGGAGTACTTGGCCAGGGAAGCAGGACAGCAGATGTTCTCTCCCCACTGGTTCCCGTGTAAACTGAGGAAGGCTGAGCACGGACCCCAGTACTACCAGCAGCCAACAGACTGGAGGTGGATGACCGTCACAAATAAGAAGCAGGAGTGTGACCGAGCCCAACCGGATGACTTCCACTATGGCCTAGACGGCTATCTCATCCTACCACCTCACATTGCCCCTTGGGACCCCAGGCTGAATGGATGCCTGAGCAATATGAATGCAGAGACCAAGGAACATAGGAGGAGGGGAAGAGAGTACTTCTCTAAGGGAAAGCATGCCTTTGTCAAATGGGCAAAGAATGCAGGCCGGATAGATATCAGTAGGCTGAAGGCCAAGCAACCTCCAGCGCGCCCTAAGAAAGGGAGGTCGGTAGACTACTCCATGTCTACTAGGGAGCAGGACGACTTAGTGGACGAGACCCCTACTCTCTCCGAGGAGGAGGATGAGGAGGCTGAGGAAGAAGAACAGGGCAGAGGAGAAGCATCAGCAGCAGGTACTCAGGATACCCAGGGACAGGTAGGGGCGCTTCTTAAAGAACCACGATCAGGTGTTTGGAATGTGATCCCTGTTATGGCGACTACTGAACCCCGCGCTCGCTCCCACAGCCCACCTGCCCAAGCAGGGGAAGAAGCTGATCTGACTGTACTGGGCAGCAGACACAGGCAGAAATCCCCAGAGGACAGGGATGCCAGAAGAGGGACACGCGGGTGGGCCAGAGGTATGCCAGCCTCCCCCTCCGCTCAGGGGCATGTACCTCTAGCCAATGTATTTCAGCATCCTACTGGAATGCCTGTCTATGTGGGCATCAACACCCAAGTGGTTGAAGAGCAGGCTACCATCCTTCGTTCTCCTCGAGGTCCAACTTTAGAGCAAACCGGGTTCTTTAGAAGGCCAGCTGACAGACCTAGAGGGCTGTCCAGATCTAGGTCCAGATCTCCGTCCCCTGATCCTGAAGCCCCAGGAACCACCCCTTAAGGTGACAGGCTGAAAAGATAGTCAGTAAGGGAGGCTGGTCAGGGTCAGTTTCTTTATTTAAAGCTTTTGCAGTTTAATGTTGTCGAGGTGACAACAAGTTAAGTTGGAGGGATTGTAATGAATCAGTATATAGTAGATATAATATTCATTTAAATGTAATAGTTAATTTAGTTCAGCCTGCTGACCTTTAGTTAGTAGTCAGTCTGCTGAACTTTAGTTAATAGTCAGTCTGCTGGACTTTACATAATTATCAGTTTAATGACTCGGCCAAAAGCAGCAGGCTGAAGTCAACTTAAGTCAGCTTGCTGACACATTCTTTGACAGCCAGCTGACTTCCGTACTCGGTAGCAGCGAACTGCCTCGATATGCATCTAAGTGTGATATGCTAGATGAATGGCCAGATGACATCCCTATGATGGATGGCTATTCGGGATGATGGGAGATGGCGGTGGATTTGGTTAACCGAGGTCCTACCAACGTGGTTAACTCCCGGGTAGGCGGTGCCATCGCACTGACCGTTGAACAGTAAACTCATTCCATGTACATATGCTAGGCATTGCTCTCGAGTTTGGCATTCGGAAACGAGGCCAACTCTCTTGTACAGCTTACTGAGAGAGATCTGAATCCAAGGCGAGAAGCCATTGATACGCACTGTCTTCTAACCTTGCTTATGTATGAGTTTACTGATTTGCATTGTTGATGTAGTTTACTCTCATTTGACTGACGAGTAGTATTCCCTGCTAGTGTATTGTCCTTTGCCGTTTAAACGAGTTAACGGAAGTACCATAAAGATTACTTGCTGATATTAAGATCTTTATTAATTGTTAATCGCCTATTTGGTAAGTCGATTCATTTCAAGAAGCATTATGAGCCTAAGGAGGCAATTTTGGCGAATGGGCAGAGTCTCAAGTGTAGTGCACCTACCGAAGCCATTCACGTGGAAGTAGCGGGGCACCAGAGTACTAAAGTTATGGAGCAAGCAGAGTTAGGTCATTATGAGGTGATATTGGGCCGACCATGGCTCAGAAAAGTCAACCCTCAAGTGCACTGGAGCACAGGACAAGTGAAAGTCCAGGGGCGTGATGGTCAAATGGAGACAGCAAAACAGGTGAAGGTAGATACGACCACAAGTAACTGTCTTCTATCGAGCCTGCAAGTTAAGAAGCTATGCAGGGCGAATCAGGTGAAGGAGATGTACCTTGTTTCGGTGGCCCTGGCCAGGTCATCAGATGGAGCAAGCGTGAATCCTAACAGCCTGGGCAAATGTACATTGCCGGAGGAGCAAGTAGTGGTGTCTGATCCCCTTGCTCAGAAGGAGCAGAGCCCAACTGCTCAAGAGAAGAAGCCTGCTGAGATGCCTGCCCAAATTAAGGCGCTGTTGGAGGAGTTCAAGTGCGTATTTCCTGAGGAGCTACCTGCAGGATTACCTCCACAGAGAGCTATGGAGCACAAGATTGAGTTGGAACCAGGGAGCAAGCCACCAGTGAGACCCGCCTATCGTCAATCGTTTGCGGAGTTGGACGAGTTGAAGAAGCAACTGACAGAGTTGTTGGAGAAGGGATTCATCCGACCCAGCGAGTCTCCATTTGCAGCGCCAGTCTTATTTGTGAAGAAGAAGGATGAGATTATGAGGATGTGTGTCGACTATCGGGCTCTCAACAAGGTCACCATCAAGAACAGATACCCACTTCCACGAGTGGACGAGTTGAATGACAGGCTTGTCGGGACGAAGTATTTCTCAAAGATCGGTTTGAGGAGTGGCTATCACCAGGGACGAATTGCGGAAGGAGATGTTCAGAAGACTGCTTTCAGAACTCGCTATGGTTTGTTCGAGTTCACAGTCATGCCTTTTGGATTGACTAATGCACCTGCTACATTCATGGGACTCATGAATAGTATCTTCAGACCAGTTTGTGGTGGTATTTTTGGACGACATCCTGATCTAGTCGAAGACCTTGGAAGAGCATGTGGAGCATCTGAGGAAGGTGTTGGAGGTCTTGAGAGATCAAAAGCTGTATGAGAAGATGAGCAAGTGCGACTTCTGTCTCAATGAAGTCAAATTTCTTGGACATATAGTGGGGGCTGAAGGAGTCAAGGTGGAGCAGAAGAAGGTGCAAGCAGTCAGAGATTGGCCGGTGCCTGCTGATATTCATCAACTCAGGAGTTTCCTCGGCATGGCGAATTATTACCGACGTTTCATTGAAGGATTTGCCAAGGTGTGTGCACCGCTCACGGACATGTTGAAGAAGCAGGAGAAGTGGCTATGGGGTGACAAGGAGCAGCAAGCATTTGAGAAGATTAAGGAGCTGTTGACACAGGCACCTGTGTTGGCAATTGCAAGTCCAGAGCTTCCTTTCACCATCATCACGGACGCATCAAACTTTGCAGTGGGAGCCATTCTTCTCCAGGACCAGGGCAAAGGATTGCAGCCTGTGGCATATGAGAGCAGGAAGTTGAGTCCTGCGGAGCAGAACTATGCAGCACACGAGCGAGAGATGTTGGCTATTATCCAGGCTTTGAGGATTTGGCGATGTTATGTGGACGGCCGGAAGGTGTTCATCAAGACCGACCACAAGAGCTTGGAGAAGTTTATGACGCAACCAACGTTGACACCAAGACAGGCAAGGTGGATGGAGTTTCTGCAACAGTTCGACCACAAGATTGAGTACTTACTTGGGAAGATCAACCCTGCAGATGCTTTATCCAGGAGGTGTGACCTTGCAGCTGTCTCAGTCATCAAGGAGAATATGGACTTTAAGGAGAAGCTTCGAAGAGGTTATGAGGAGGACCCAGAGTTTGCTGATGGTGAAGCAGTTGACTTCAACGCGAGTATGCAGAAGAAGGACGGCATATGGTATTATGGTGATTCCACGAAAGTGGTGGTACCTGACATCAAGGAGCTACGAGACTTACTACTTGCGGAGCATCATGATTGCTTATATGCTGGACACTTTGGAAGCGAGAAGACGGCAAGCGTACTGAAGCGGGAGTACTATTGGAGAAATATGGACAAGAACATCGAGGAGTGGATTAGGAGTTGCGATGCGTGCCAGCGTAACAAGACACCAAATCAAAAGAAGGGAGGTACATTGCAGCCCCTGCCTATTCCAGAGTATCCTTGGGAGCAGATTGCTATGAACTTCATCACATCGTTACCAGTCAGTGGTCAAGGGCACGATGCAGTTTGGGTTGTATCTGATAGACTCAGCAAGATGGCTCACTTCATTCCCATGAAGGAGACTTGTACGGCAGCAGATGTGGCACGGCTATTCTTTGATCATATTTTCAGGCTACATGGGTTGCCGAAGGTGATTGTTTCAGACCGGCATTCAAGGTTTACTAGCAACTTCTGGCGNCCAAGGTTTACTAGCAACTTTTGGCGGTCATTGTTTACTTTGATGGGGACCAAGCTGAGTATGAGCACTTCCTATCACCCTCAGACAGACGGGCAGAGTGAGAGGCTCAACAGAACTCTGCAAGAGGTGCTCAGGAGTTTCACTATGGAAGACCCTTCAGAGTGGGACAAGAAGCTACCAGGGTTGGAGTTTGCCTACAACAACAGCATGCAGGGATCGACCAAGCAGTCACCATTCGCTATGGTTTATGGGCGAGAAGTATATCATCCAAAGAACATCTTGTTGGAGAGGGACAAGGAGACTCAGGTTCCTACTACACAAGCTTTTATGGAGCAGATGGCCAAGACTTGGGATATGGCGAAGACGTGTATTCGGAAGGCACAGGAAGAGCAGGTCAAGCATGCTAACAAGCACAGGAGGGAAGTGACATTCCATGTGGGCGACAAAGTACTCTTGTCCACAGAGAACCTACCTTTCACAGGCAAGAGGAAACTGCGGGCACGGTTTACAGGTCCCTTTGTAGTGCTCAAGCAGGTGAATCCAGTGGCCTACAAGTTGGAGCTTCCTTCAGGCTGGCGTATCCATAATGTGTTCCATGTCAGTTGTCTACGGCCATACGTTGACCCGAATGAAGGACATCCAGGACGACTACCTACACCGCCACCACCGGTCGAGATCGATGATGTACTGGAGTATGAAGTGGAGGCGATTGTCGGCGATCGACGAGTAAAGCGAGGTCAACGATTTGTCCAAGAGTATCTGGTCAAGTGGAAAGGCTACCATGCGGACGACAACACTTGGGAGCCAGAGGCCAACTTGACTCATTGTAAGAGTAAGTTGAGACGTTATCTGCAGAATGCGTCGAGGACGTCCCATCTTGAGGAGGGGGGTGATGTAAGGTCATAGGTTTATAAAGTGCATTTTTGAGTTTCATAGAAGTATGTTTTGATCGTATAGTAGTGTAGAGTGCATTTTTGTGGTCATTTTGATATAAAGTTCATCGAATTTGGTCAAGTATTAAGAGAGTTATGGATTTCCGAAGTTTAATTAGTTTTGAGGTCGGTTGACGACTGTCCTTACTTCGTGGTGAGCGCGACCGTTGGATTGACCGACAGCGTTGAGCGATCTGGCCCGTTAGTGGGAACTCGAACCTTCACGTAAGTTCGGCTGACGCGGAGTGCCGACTAGGTCGATTTACCTAGAAGTTTCGGTTTAGCCTAGCGCGTCTAAGATAGAATATTCTAGTAATGTCGATGCATGTATGTGGACGTCAATTCGGCCCGACACGGCAGATTAGACTGATCTGGCTTACTCACGAATATTATGGAAGGGACGATTTGACGAACACCGTAGCTTCCTCCTAGAGAGGAGCACTTAGGCAAAAAATTTATAAATTGGCATAACTTCTTTGTTTCTTATCAATTTTCACTTCTGTAAATTTCTACGGGTTTGTAATGACAAGGCCTTCCATCCTAGTACATTTGTGAGTAGTTTCTTGCCACTCAAAATGTCAAGTAATTTTCCTAAGCTTTCTTAGCAATATGCCGCTGCACTCTTGAGTATGATTGCAACTAGCTTTGTTCCTCGTGAGTCACTACGCTTCCACTAGGGCACTCTGCCCCTTTCACTAGTGCTACTTTTCTAATAACAAAACGTGGAGTGCTAGATGTTGACATAAACAAAACTTGGAGTGCTACTTTGGTAATTACCCTGACTCAAAAATTACTGACGTAGCTCTAACGAGGACAACAATTTTCTGGTTGCTTCCACCTGAGAACTACCCAAAAAAAGTCTCGTTGGGGCCGTATTGAACGTCTTCAAATGGAGCTATGAAGCAATTCGTGTGGAGTGAAAAAGGACTGACACACGCATCAGGAGTGACAAGCAAACCCCACCTTGTGTACCATTTCACGTACCTTCACCAACCTTCACAGCGAGAATGTCTATGCACGTGATCGGTGAGCCAAGAAATAAGGTCCCTCGAGAGGAGGAATGTCGTGCCCAACAGTGTTGAACCCTTAGCACGTGCGCCTTCGACCTGGTCGATTGGTCGGTGCGTGGCTGCACGTGGAAAATCAACGAGTTAATCGACTTTTGCACGTGTGTCGGTGGTAGGCTGGCCGAGGTTGACTCATTCCTGGTCTTCCTGCACTTGCATTCATGCAGTGGCGCATTAAGCACCCAGTGTTCTTCACACTCAATTAGTTCTTCAATCCTACACTCCCAACACTTAGCAAAATCGTCAAAAAGTTTGCCTCTTCTCAGTTTCCCTTACAAGAACAGAAGCATCTTACTTCCAAACAGGCTTTCGCCCAAGTTGAGGATTTACAGAGTGGACAAATTTGTAGTTTGTAGTTTGCAAAAACCACGTTCAAGCAGTTTAACATGCAAAAAAATCAGAAAAAATTGCCTTCCAAGACTTTCGCTTAACTTTCACGTAGTCACAGCTTACAAAACTCTGAAACTAAGCATCTATGCTGGCATGGTTTGAGCTCTTCGCTCAACACCGCGCCTTAGCAATTCTTAGTGCTTGGCTGGGCTCACTCAGTTCTTCACTCAGAGCTTTACTTGTTAATACTACTCTTGCTCTCAGCAATTTGACAAATGAGACTTCTGAGAACTTGGAAACTAACACAGCACTCACCATTCTATGTGCCTTTCGCACGCTCGTGGTGTTTGGTCTGACTTTACGCTAGACTCCTAGCAGATTCTATCCTGCAAGCTCTCTACCTTCTTCCAGCGAGATCCCTTCTTGGGGACTCCTGAGTTATAACGTTTCCATGATACAATGAGAGGGAAATCTTCAAGCGTCGGCAGAAGCGTGGCTTCTCGGCTCTCCTGTGGCCTTGGGAACTCCTTCTTCTGCTCTCCTTCTGCGCCTGCGCTCCTTCTGCTTCTTGGCAAAGATGCGACGGCAAGAATGAGGCGGCTTTTGGCAGGTCTCGTGCCTTTCTCAGGCACCACGCATCATACTGTCTTGAGAATGCCAGCGCTTAGTCACATCGCTTGGTTTGCATGCTGTCCTTGCCTTGCAGCTCTCAAGCAGTTTAATAATTGTCACTTAACATGCATGCATGCCTCGTGACTGTCGCGCGTGACCGCTTGGCCTTTCAGCTGGCAATCACGCCTATGTGGCTGGTGGCTGGCAATACTTGAAGTAAACGCCTAAGCCGTGGCTGGTCACTCTAGATCCTAGCCGAGGTGGCACACAACCCTTCCACAGCATCCCTACTGTGACTTGGCTTAGCTGGCTAGTCGGTCAGCGCCTTACGTAGCCTCTGACGACCTGAATCCTCGCTGGTCCCAAGTCTTAGCCTTCCGGCTACTCTGTCAAATCCCTACCCATCACTGAGTGTGGGGGATTGACGCGTCGTGACCACTTTTATTGTGACTACGACTTTGACCTAACTGTTGACTGAGATGCAATCAGTCCTTTGGTCGGTGAGTCAATGCTGACTTTCCGTACCTGGGCGGCCGTGACTTGCGCTGCGCGTGCGGCACCGTTGAATGGATAGCAGTCGCGACAGGAAGGGGATATGACAAAGTGCGTGGATTATAGGTATGTGCACTGTAAACCAGATGAACGTCGCTATTGAATTGTAGCATTTTCAATCGAAATGAATTTTACGCGATTGAAATAAATTTTACTCTATTTTGCAACTCCCAGAATTGAATAATTCGGCTCTGTACACTTTAAATTGGGCCTAAATAAATTGGAGCAAACTCCGAAGGGAGGTCCTTAACCATCCTCAACAGTTCACTAAGAAACCTAAGGACCGACAACTGACTATAGTCGGGAAATAGCCTGGAGAAGCCGCTACTGGTCGTCACTGGTCGTAAGCAGGTCGTAAGTTATTTCGCTAGCGCCAACGCTGCCCCACGCTGGCCCATGCAAACGACCCTCGCTGACTCACGCCAAGTCACGCGCCCACCAGCATGGACGTTCGAACAACAACTATCGGTTGCGATCGATAGCCATCGACAGGCATCAAATGATGTCGAGCACTACAAGCTGCTACAAGCAGTATCAAGTGCTATCAAGGGCGATTTGGGAGTCGGGACTGGTCGGACCTTTCAGGAGAATTCCACGTACACCGGATCTCAGGGGGGTGTCTATATATTTGGAGATGATATAGTTACAAAAGATTAAAAACATTGACATAAACGACAGCCTATTTGATACCCTAATGCCGGCTCACGCAACCTCGATCTCGTTTGGACCAGTTTAGATGAGTTTAGAAAACTGTAGACCTTTCTGGAGTGTTGCTGACACTTGGCAGACATCGGCATCCTCGACATTTGCAAGTGAAGCATGCCCGAAAGCAATGAGTCGTCGACGAGTCATTTGCAATTGGAACCTGGGGTGTGCTTGGGTGCATGCTTGGGTGTGCTTGGGCGCATGCTTGGGTGTGCTTGGGCTTGCTTGGGCTTGCTTGGGCGTCAATATCAAACAGGCCCCTTCGGATTTTGGCACTTCTAAAGGAGCAGCAAGGGGCTCCTGTGGGCACTGCTTACAAGGTGAACACATGCACTGCACGTTAATGTACTGCATCTTCTGCGTCTCTAGCTGGTTCTCGCAGGATATATGATTAACACTTCGCGAGGTCTAGTGCTGCGTTGACGACAATAATTCTGCGGCGACCTCCATAACCATGTCTTGCTTCTATGGTGCGCAATTGATAATACTAACTTTCCTGCTATCTTTGTCAAGGCACGCACATGCAGCTCTGTTCCATCCCAGACATGCCGCCTTAGGAAGGCCGGAATTCGTTGTAAATAGAGTTTCAAGTCGATTAATAGATACTTATGGTCGAGAAAGAGTGTTTCATGGTCTGAATGTTGTGGTAAAAGGGCCTCCCTGGCGTCCAAAAACGGATCATTTCGATTCAAAATGGTCCTTCTCAGATGAAGATGTTAGCTTTCTCAGTAGCTGGGGAATGAATGTCATAAGATTAGGCATAATGTGGCCGGGGGTAGAGCCGGAGAGGAACAAAGTGGACCTGGCTTATCTTGACGTGATGATTGAGTTAGTTAACAAGCTACATATAGCAGGTATTCATACGCTTTTAGAGTTCCACCAAGATATCTTTAGCTCCCGTCTGTGTGGAGAGGGAGTACCGAGCTGGCTCTTTGATGATGTTCCTGCCGCACTCGCCTTCGAGGCAGCTTTGCAAGGTCCCCTTGAGAGGAGACCGGTTCAAGATAGTGTGACTGGCTCAGTGCTCACGGGTGGAAATCATGGCACTTCACTCCATCATCCATATCCTGGCTCATTAGGGACCTACAATAAGGAAGGCAAAGCTAAGAGCATGGATGACAGCAATAATATTGCAAAAGAAGAGGAAGAAGGGAGGAAGCACTACACGAGTCCTGCTTCTGCAGAGTTTCCCTGTTGCTGCGGTGCGATCTGCGAGAGGCCGGGGGATTATGCTGCTAATTTTCCCGAACCCCTGGGCCGACCTTACAGGTCAGCGAGTGACGGCAAGGCTGGCGGACAGATAATGGCACACAAGGACCCGACAGAGGATCAGTGTCTGCAGCGATTCTGGGGGGATTACCACTTCACGTTTGCTGTTGCTCGTGCCTTTCAAGACCTGTACTCCAACAAGTGGGGCTGGGCAGATCTCTTTGCAACCTACTGGGCCACCGTCGCTCGTGCGTTCAGAAATCAGAGCGGAATTTTAGGATACGAGCTGATCAACGAGCCCTGGGTGGGAGACCAGTTCCACAACCCCCTGCTGCTTCTTCCGAAGGTTGCTGACCGCGCCAACTTCCTCCCGCTCTACGATCAGCTTCAAGCCGCCATTCGAGCCCAAGACCCCCACAGGCTCATATTCTTCGAGCCCCTGACCTTCGACACGGTGGGGAATGGTTTCTCGAGGGTGCCCGGGGGGCAGGAGTACGCCAACATGAGTGTTCTCAGTTACCACTTCTACCGCCCACCCAACCTCTTTCCGGAGCAGACATTCCAGCAGCAGGTGCGCGAGGCCAAGCGCTTGCAGACGGGGCTCTTCTTGACGGAGTTTGGAATCCTCACCCCTGCAAGCAGCAACTGGCTAAGCTCGCGTGCGAGCAACCGTCGCTTGGAGAATCTACAGCAGCAGCTGCAAGGCCCTGCCGTTGCTGGCGCCTCTGAGAGGCAGGCAGCTGACAGCAGTGCAGCAAGCACAGAGATAAACAATGTGCGGCAGCAGGCGTCAGGTCAGGGCCTGCAAGGCGGTCAAAGCTCAAGTGGGTTGATGGATGAAGTAAAGCTGGGTAGAGGAAGTAGAAAACTATCAAGTTGGAAAGGAGGTAACTTGAGGAGCGTAGTCAATCGGCCAGCCGCGAGTCGAGCAGCCACAGCTGCAGGGGGGGAAGGGCAAGGCTCTGAGCTGCACCAGAGGGAGGACAGGGCCAACAGCGCAGACGGCATCTCGTTGGACGTTGATCCGGAGACGGTGGTGGAGGGGGCGGACCGGCACCTGCAGTCGTGGATCGGGTGGGAGTACAAGCCGTACGTCAACAAGACGGGCTACAACTTGGGGCCCTTCAACGAAGACGGGAGCCTCAACGAGACCGTTGCCAGGTTCCTGTCGAGGACGTACCCTCAGGCGGTGGCGGGAACCACATGCTCCTTCTCATTCAGCCCGGCCACGGGCCTCTTCAAGCTCTCCTACGACGCAGCAGAGCTTCCTGATAAGGCCGAGGAAGCAGGGGGGGCCCAAGGTGAAGGGCAGGAGCTGGCAGAGGCGGAGGCTCGCCTTCTTTCCAGAACGACCGAGATTTGGCTGAGTAGAAAGTACTTCTACCCTCTAGGAATAGTCGTGAGCAGGCAACCACCAGGCCTGGAGGTGGTGGAGGATGGCAACCGGGTGCTCCTGCGCCACAGCCGCGCTCTGTGTGGCCGCACTATCAACATCGAGATCAGGCCACGCACATGAGATGTTCTCCAGCACCTATGAGCATCGCTAGTTAGTCTGTACATATCGGTTATAGTTCTGTGTCCCTGCAGTTTTGTGTATGGGTATATTGCGGGACGCACTGCGTATATGACACATTGTATATCATGTACTTTTGTCAAATTTGTAAGATATTAGTCCGCGATTCACTTGATTACATACTTGGTGTTGGTAAGGTTGTTTCCTCTCGATTGCTGCCTACACGTGTGGCGACAGGCCCTTGCGGATTCATGCTTTGTAAGGTTTCAAGAACAACTCGCACATGCAGATGCATTCTGAACATGTTCATCTATGTGGACCTATTCAAGCTGGCTTGGCGTGGCTAGGCGTCAATCTTCTTTGTTGATAAGGACAGGCATGCTTCAAGCAGTCGGAGATATGACCAGTATGTTGCAAGTGATGAACGCTTCAATGGCAGATTGCTTCTGCCATGGAGTGTATCATAAGGGGAGTCAGGTTGCCATAAAGGAAGAGCGGCCTGCAGAAACTATAACAAGCATGCAGACATGACATAATGTTCTAGTCACAAAATTGACTTCCTCTACATTTACCAGAAAAAAGAAAGGTCAACTACAGAACATCATGATAACACCAACAAGGGTCCAACCAGACCTGTTCACTTCTGGGCACATTGCGTCTTAAGATCCCAAACCTCACCGTAACAACCTTTTATGCGACTACCTACCTCCACTTGCACCCTCGTAACTCCCCTTCGCATAGCTCCTGTACCTCCCCACTCCGATCTAAAACCTCCTCAATCATGAAACTGTACCTTCTCTCGTGCCAATCCAGGTTCACATCTCCATCAAAGTCAAGACGGTGGAACGCTGGATACTTGCACCACATGCCACCTACACACCTTGAACTGCGCGTGTGCATGCCGTCTGGGGAAAATATGTCAAATAAAACACGTACATAGCCATGCCTCGTTTCCAAGAAACCTCGCCAGCTCAGCTCACCTGCCAGAGAATCTCCAGCAGTAGCACAGATTCATGCACTGCCCCTGCCATCCAGAATAACCTTCCTGGAGAGGTGGCACATTGACGCGCGCGAGCACACACATACGCGGCTGCACACCTCCAAACGTGGAGCCTTATACATAACTTGGAGACAAGCACAAGGATCATCACGCTGTCCATTGCGTGCATCTGCCGACATCTGACAGGTGGCTGCACTACAGCCTTCCTCTGGGCTCCACATACCGTCCTTTGCTGACGTGGCTTCTGGCCCTCACGCCGTCTCCTCCACCCTCGCCCCTCTCCCCAAAGAGCGTAGTCAGCACTTCTCGATGGGCGTCCTCATTGTAGCAGAACCACGACAGGTGGCCTTCCCTTGGCAGCTCGTGGAGCGTGACGAGACCTGGCACCTGCTCGCGGACCCACCTCTGCAGGCTGGCTGGCACGAGATTGTCATCGCTGCCCTGCCAGATGTGCATGGGGCCCTTGAAGCGCTCCGCCACTTCAGCAGGCTCAAACGGCCAGCGCCGGTGGAAGAGCTCCAGATCCTGGCCAACACGGGAGCGACACATGTCGTATATGAGGGCTTTCAGCAGGCTTGGCCAGGCTGTGAAGGAAGAGGCAGGCCATGCTGGGCCAGGCACACCACACGGGCAGAAAGGATAGCGCCATGCAGCGCCAAGGCAAAGGGAGACACGGTTCATTATCACCTCCCCCTCCCGACCCCCTCTATTACATTCCATGCTCCCAGCAACTGTGCAACAAACTCAGGGGGGGGGAGGAGAAAAGTCGGCCAGGGCATGAGGTTGTGGCAAGCCAAATAGTGGGGGCGTGCGCGTGCACCTTGGCCATTCCTAGGCCGCCGTTGTGGTGCCCGATGGACTCCGCATTGTCGGCCAGCATCAGCTCCGCGGGCCGGGGCTGCGCCAGGTGGCGTCGGTCTGGCTCCGACAGGCGCGCCTGGCAGCGCTCCACCCACGGCCGCCCGGCCTGGGGCACCATGAAGTAGCGCACCAGCAGGCGCGTGAGGAAGGCGGGCACGTGGCCGCCGAACTGCAGCAGCATGCGTGAGTGGTCGGACATGGCTGCCATCATCTCCGTGCGCTGGCTGTCTGTGATGCCCTGCAGGCATCCTCGCCCGCCCACACAGGTGCACACACGTGTCACTCTCTTGCGGATGGCTGGGCGGAGCTGTGCCTGCCACTGGCTGGTAGCGAGTCCGTGAGGCATGGCCCCATTTGCCGCTGCTGCTGCAGCTGCTGCTGCTAGTGGTTGGAGGAACAAGCTCCAGCTGCCAAGGACCATGAGCCTCTTTCCGACAACAAATGTGTGGGTGGAACATAGGATACTATTATATGTGGAAGTGCGTCATCTAAGGGGGTGAGGGGGGGAGGGTAAAAAGGACAACAGGGCAGGTAACAGAGTCCACTTTTCTTTTCTGGTGCCTGCTTGTGCACAATGGGTGGGCCAGGCACAGAGCTGGGTTCTTTCTCAGCCCACAATCTAGCCTAGTCTAGCTTAGCCTAGCCTAGCATAGCCTAGCCTAGCATAGTACGGTGTAGTCTACCCCCTGCCTTTAATGGCCAGGCTTCAGGGAACCCACCTGCCTCCTTCCTACCCACCCCCAAGCAATACGAGATCACAGACTCAAAAGAAAAACAACAGATGATTCTTAAAAATCATCGTATTTCGAGATTGCATGATCATCTCTCATGGCTCCCTCCCTTCTCTTTGCCTCCAAAGCTACTGAGTGCTGCAGCATGTTGCAGTGAAGGGGAGGTTTCATGTACCTTCCAGAAGTAGCAGCCCACGGGGGCCCACATGGCGATGCCAGCTACTCTCTCGGGGATGTACCTCGCAGCCGCCCAGCAGAAGGCGCCACCTCCACTGTAACCCAGGAGCCAGAACTTGTCACCAAAGGCCAGCAGGTCTGCCATCAGAGCTATGTCCTTCGCTGCCGACTCGAACGTCAGCGACGGAGCAGGGTCTGACCGGCCATAACCAGCGCGGTCGACTGCCACCAGACGCACTCCAAAGTCCCGCAAGAGATTGTCGCTAACCCCTGCACCAAAGAGAGGATAGCGAGGAGGCTGAATGACCACCATCACGTCTGTGCCATTCCTCTGAGCTCATCTTCAGCCTTTCCGGCCCCCCTGGTATGCGAATAGTACTTACCATGTCGAGCATCTTTGAGCTGACTAACTCGCGTCAACATCGGTCTTCGCCCATTCTTATGACAGCGAAATGATTTTTTTTGACCAGAGCAACTGCTATGAGTGTCTTCATGAGTATTTTTAGAAAAAGCAAAAGCACTTCAAGAGCTGCATTCTGAATGAAGCCAGGTTAATAACAACAAAAAAACCCGCGCAGGAGTACAAGCCCTAAGCTCGAATTTACTACCTGGCATATTGGCCAGGCGTGATGACCCAAGACCATGAAGAACCAGAAGATTGTGCCGTGCTTCTCCCGGAGTCGCCCCCTTCTCGAGATAAGAGACTCGCCTCCCATCCGGTAGACGAAGCTTCAAAGTCTCGTTGCTGGTGGCACTTACCTGCGGCATGTTGTGTCTAGCAGTCTTTGCAGTATACTGGAAAAAATTGAAGCGCGGCGGGAAGAACCCCAGAGTTGTGGCCATAATCAGTAACCTGAATACAATGAAGAAGGCAACATGTGCATACGCCCTCTGTTTGCTGCCCCCATGCTTGCCTCTAGCTGGCGTGTCTGCATGCAACTTCCGTCCCTTGCAGGCAATTTACTCGCTTTCCCACATCACCACAGGGGCACTGAACTTATCTGAATGGAGAAATAATGCAAAAAACAATCTATGGAAAGATATGCCAAGTATCTAATAAATTCCGGTGAACTATAAAAGTCCCGAGAAGTTTAACCCCTTACTGCCCCTTACGGTAAATTTGCGTCGAAATAAACTGTAATCATGCGTCCCCACTGGGCCCCACCGCCAGCAACAGCCAGGCCCGTCACACTCGTTGACCACCTTGTTCCTATCGTGGACCGCAATCGACGTGGTTTATGCATGTCCTGCTGGATTATACGCCGGGTTGTCAGTCGATATCAAAAAGCCAGTCGAGAAGGGCAGGACTGGGCAGGACACATTTGGACACGAACATTTTTCGTCGCTTCACCCCCATATGGACTGTGAAATGATTGTGTGGTAGATGATGCGACGAAGTCACAAGCTTGTCCTGGCAGTCTATAGTTGCACGGGATGCATTGAATCTATGCCTGCTCATGACTATCACCTTAACGCAACATAATCTGGTCGGGTTGTCACTTCATGGCTATAGTTGACTTCCAAAACGACCTCAGGACGACATGCATGTGGGCTTAGATAGTTTGTAGTCTAGAATGTGATTCACAGCTGGGAATGGAAAAAAGACCTGTCTGTCTGGAAGTTTACGTTTGACTCTGAGAGCGTATGGGCGATGCCAGCATCAGTGCCGCCCTGCAGCAACTCTTTCATCACCTTTCTGTTGCATCCCCTGAAGTTACTGGCAGCGGGCACTCGCCGGGGGAGAGAGCTGGTGCATTGAGCAGTCTTGTTCTCCTGCTTCAGCAACCCCAGGGCACTCTATTGGTTCGCAAGAGCGGCGGACGATTGTTTTCGACCCTACAACGGCTCACCTCTGATAAGTGAGTGATGGCATATCAGAATATGTACTATGGCCTTGCACACTTCACAAGTTCATCTAAACCCCCGGGAAACAATGTCAGAAGTGGGGTGCTTCATATTCTTGCTTTCTTACACACCTGTGCGGACCTTACATTCTGAAAAAGCTATTGGTCAGGCATGCCTGCTCGTAGCAATGTGGATTAGTTTACCATGTAAGTTTGAGCATCCTCTTATAAGTGACGTGATCAATACTACAACTTACTGTATAAAGATGGACATGCATGACAGGCATAAAAAAATAGTGAAGGAAGTGGAGATGGGGCAAAGCAAGGTGTGCTTCAACCTGCAGATGTGCAACAGCTCGCTTAATGTGTATGTTCACTTCTGAGAATCATACGTCACGTAAGAAGGTGCGATCCGCTGAGCCTCAATGCAAGAGTTGGGTTATACGCGATGCGGCACTTCTCACACGCACGCATGCGAGGGCGGGTGCTCTTTGCAGGAATCCGGAAGTAAGCCATGCTGCAGCAGTTGCATATGGAGCCGCAGGAGCGGCAGCAGCTCGAGGACAACCCAGCCATGGCCATAGTGCAGGAGCTCCACCTCCAGGTTCGAAGACTCCCTCGTCTTCTGCGTGGCGTTGTTCACTTCCCGAACCCTTCAACATTTCTTCAACATCATGCCGTCATGGTGATCTGGGTCATCGTCTGGAACCTCAGGCATGTCCTGCGTTGGATGCGCATGTGGGGCGAGAGACACCCTGTGAGGGGACATACACGGGATTGAGAAGTACCTTGGGTTCTTCTTCACCATTTTACTGATTCACCGCATAGCCCCCCCTGCACGTTTCCACATATCGCCCCCTCCCACTTGCAGGTCAACAGGTCAAGGCCCTAGGACGACAATGTATATGCCAAGCCTACTTTTACGAGCTCTGATCGTCACTTGACCCCAACCCCGTGGCCTGCAATCCCCGGGTCATGTAGCAAACCAGGGATGCAACAAACGGGACAGGACACAGTTTTGCAGAGTGTTGTAAACTTGGTCGAGTCAATCAATCTTTCGATCATGCGATCACTCAGTTACTCGACGCTGGGGGTGGGGTTCTGGGTTCTGTCCGCGCCGGGGGGGAGGGTGGGGAGGCGGGGGTTCGTGCCACGCCAGGCCTGGAGCGCATGCTCAGCTGGAGCCTGGCACAGCTCAAGAAGGTCACAGGAGGAGGGGGAGGAGGAGGCAGCGATGACCTCAGTAGCAGCAGCAGCAGCAGCTGCAGCCAGGCCCTGGTGGCGCTCGCGTCCTTCGTCGCCAGCGGGCGCGGCGCCGTGGGGCTGGAGCGCCACCTGCCCAGCGTCATGCAGGCGTGCCAGGCGCTGCTGGAGGACGAGGGCACGCCCATGGGGCTCCTGCCGCCCCTTCTTGCCGCCCTGAGCGCTCTGGCGCAGCACTACCCGCGCGCGCTCCAGCCGTCCTTTGAGGACGTGGTGGACCTGCTGCTGGGCTGGGCGCTGGAGGAGGCCGCCCTGCCGCCGCCCACGGCCGCCAGCCACTGCCGCCAGATCGCACGCTTCTTCGTGCACGTCCGCAGTCTGTGGGCCGCCAGCTCTGCCTTTGCACATACGCTGCTGCTGAAGCTTCTGGAAGACATGGAGGCTCTTGCAGCACCTACTCCCCCCGAGGACCCCTCCGGGGCCATGGGAACGGGAGTGGGCGCGGGGGCAGGGGCAGGTGTCAGTCCCCCCTCCTCGTCCTCCTCCTCCTCTCCCGCTCAGCAGCAGCAGCAGCAGCAGCAGCAGCAGGAGAAGCTAGATAGACTGGAGGCGCTGGCCATGTGCTTTCTGGCCCTTCTGGAGGGAAGCATGCCGGGGCCCCTGGGTGCCTCCAGCCCGCCCGAGGTGGTGTGCGAAGCGCGCGCGCTGCTGGCGCGCTTTCAGACGTGCGCTGCCTCCGTGGTGGAGGCCACCTGGAGCCCCTCCTGGGCAGCCCAGGGGTTGGCCCGCGGCCTGCAAGTGTTTGCCGCCGTGCTGGGCCCCCTCTTTGCCGACCACAGGGAGCAAGCCCTGGGACAGATGGGGCGATGTCTGGCGACAACGTGTGCAAGCGCAGAGCATACGTGCTCGATTCTAACGAGCCTCATGCAGATCCTGCGGAGTCTGGAGGGCGGCAGCCCCGCGCCTCCCGGCAGCATCCGGCGGCTGCTGACGTCCACGCTGGTGCCGTGGATCCGGCTGCACCCCTGCCAGGTGGCGGCCATGCGCGCGGCCGCTCTCTATGCTTACCTCCTGGAGCATCCCCACGCGCCCACGGCCGCAGAGGCTGCCGACTCATTGCAGAGGGAGACTGAGTGCTTGTGCAGGGCCCTCTGCCGCCTCCGCGGCCTCCAGGTGGGGGGAGGCTCAGCGGCCCGTGCTGAGGGGCAGCAGGAGGGGGGAGAGAATGACGCACAGAGGAGCCCGTCGCCCACTTTGCAGGAAGCTGCTGAGCGGGGCGAGCTATTGGAGGCGGAGCTAGAGTCCGTCTTACACTTTAACATCCAGGCCCTTGCCCTCGCTCTGGCCCTCCCTAAGGCCAGCTCCCGTTCAGACAGCTCCAAAGAAGAGAGGCAGCCGATTCCAGCTGGGCGCGGCAAGGACGGGGGCGAGGGCGTCAAGGGGGTGGCAGGTCGGAACGCTGCCCTGGTGAGCTGGCTGCTGACATCGGTGGCGGGCATGCTGGACCCGTGCCTGAGCTGGTACCCGCGGCTCCAGCTGTCGCTCCTGCAGGCCGTGCGCCAGCTCACCATGAACTCCCTTTCCTGTCTTCGTGACAATGACAAGCCAACGGGGAGTTACCACCGGTCGAGCCGGGAGGCCCCCTCCCCCTCCCTAGCCCGGGCAGCGGCAGCAGCCGCAGTGGCGCGCTCTGTGAGCTTTGCAAGCCTCCTCCTGCAGGGTGCGCTGGGCAGGGGCGCCAGCGCGGCCGTCAAGGTGGCAGCGCTGGAGTGGCTTGCTGCGCTTAGCTCCCCTGGCCTCGTCGCTGCGACATCTTCGGCCTCTGTAGGAGATACAGCTGCGGATGCTGCCGCCACCGCTGAGGGTGAGAGCGAGGGCGCCGGCACGGACGCTTACAGCGTGCAGCTGGAGGATGACATCATCAAGAAGCTGCTGGGGGCCACCGAGGACCCGGACGAGGCCGTGAGGGATGCAGCGCTGCTGACCTGGCAGGCTCTGCTGGAGTCTCAGGAGGCGGGTAAGGAGGCAGCGGCGTCGGCAGCGCAGGCCCCGCTGCTGAGACTGCTGCCCCTCCACGAGTACGCTCTGGCAGCCCGCCTCATCGCCCACCTGGCGGACCGAGACGGCCCCACGCCTCGCCAGAGGACCTTGCTGGCGCTGTGCGCGCCTGCCGCCCTCTGGTACCACGGCTGGCTGCCCTGGTCTGCCCAGAGCGCCGATGGGGAGGGGGGTGCGTGGGGGGGGAGAGGGGGAGCCACTGGGAGGCTCACCGCAGACATGGTGTTGGCGGGTGCCAGGCAAGGGAGAGGAGCTTCGTGGGGCGGTGGCGACGGCAGCGGCAGCGGGGAGGAGGGAGTGGCTCTGGCCCTGAGCTTGCCCCAGCTGGCCATGGTTGTCAACTTCCTCTGCCAGAAGCCCATGCTGTACCCTGCCAGCTGGCTGCAGCGGCTCACTCACAGCCTGACAAGTGGCACACTGAGGCAGGAGCTGGGGCAGGGGCAGGGGCAGGGGCTGGTTGACCACGATGGCGACGGCGCGGGTGCTCTGGGGTGGAGCGAGGCGGCCCTGGCGCTGTGGGCCGTACAAGTGGCGGCGCAGCAGCTGATTCCGCAGAGACTGCGCACTCACCTGGGGGGGCCTTCTGCCACCTTTGCAGCCCTGGAGAAGCACCTGGGCGAGGTCTCCAGGCCGTGCTCTCCGCCCCTGCTGCTGCTGCTGCTGGATTCAGGAGGGGAGCTGGAGGGCGAGCGCCTGGGCGCGGGCAAGGGCAAGGCCAGCCTGCTGCCAATGCGCCTGCTGCTGGAGTTTGTGGACGCGCTTGAGAGGGCCGTGTTCTCCGCCTCCCGGGGGGGGTGCGCGGCCCAGCTGGCAGGCCCCCAGAGCAGCAGCAGCAGCAGCAGCAGCAGCCTGCTGTTCTTCCGGGCCAACAGGCGGGTGTGCGAGGACTGGTTTGCGCGCGTGCGCGAGCCCCTGCTGCACGCGTGCGTGGCCCTGGAGGACCACGAGGGGGCGGTTCGACACGCGGGTGTTCGGCTGGCAGAGCTCCGCCAGGTGGCGAGCGCGGCTGCCCGCGCCGCTGCCGCGGCGTCCCACTCTCCCTCGCCGCCTGCCTCCTCGCGGGACAGATCGGGCGGCAGCGGCGGTATTCCCAGCCTGCGGACGAAGCCGCGCGCGTGGAAGGATGCACTCCACTGGCTGCGCCACATGGCGCTCTCTTTGCGCCACCTTGGCGACAGCGACGCATTGGAGGGGCTGCGCCTGTGGGCGGCCTCCTCTTTCGCCAGCTGGCTCTCAGAGGAGGGGGTCAACAGAGAGGAGGCCAGCAGCCTGTGGGGACCACTTGGCTGGCTGCGGGTGCTCTCGCTGCAGGCGGCAGGTCAGCATGAGCAGGCGGCTGCACACGTGGCGCACATGCTGTCGTCACATGCTCATGTGCTGGACGCAGAGACCAGCCAGTTCTGCATTGCGCGGGCGCTCGAGAGCTATGCTGCCATGAGCGACTGGGAGGCCATGGACTCCTGGCTGCAGGTACCCTCATGCACGCGCGCACACGCATACCGCCCACCCCTCCTCCAACAACACACACTTGCGCGCGCGCACACATACACATACACACGTTTGCATTCACACACGATATTGAATGTGTTTGGCACAGACGAAGACACAGTTGACAGAGTTCGAGCACGCAGCAGCCTACGACGCTTCTCTGCAAGACGTGTTTTGGCCGCAACAGAACCTTTGCACTGCAAGGGGCGTTGGGTGGAGCCTGTATGCGTGTCTGCTGGGCTGGTCCTGGTCCTTCTCATACTGCATGATGGCCTAGCAGCTACCCTGAGCCCATGCACTCTGTAGGGAACCCCAGTCTCCTGCACGTCTCATGCCTGCCCTGCCCCACCCTTGCTTACAAAACTGTGGGCTGGGTCCGTGCCACGGCCGATGGTTACCACTGCCGCAGGAAGTACAGGTGCTGCGCACGAAGCAGAGCGCACATGCCGGCTCGAAGGGCGTAGCTGTTGCCGCCGCCGCCGCTGCAGCAGCAGCAGTAGAAGGCGCCGGAATCGGCGGCGGCAGCTCGTTCGGCGTGGGGGTGGACATGAGCGCCATTCAGGCGCTGGCCTGCTTCGACGCTCACGACTTCTCGGGGGCGCAGCAGGCGCTGGACCGCACCCCCCAGAGCGCGCCCTCCTCGCTGCTGCTCACCGCGGACCCCAGGCAGGCGCTGGTGCGCAGCGAGCTTCTCGCCCTGCGCGCCATGCTGTGCATGCGCCAGCTGGCACCCCAGGAGGCCCTGGAGTCGCTGCAGTCCGCCCGAGCCCTGCTGGAGGTGCCCCTCCAGCTGGCGGCGCTCGCCAGCTGCCACCAGTCCCTGCCACTGCTGCTGCACTGCGGGGGCCTGGACGCACTCGAGCGGGCAGCGGAGTCGATGCTGGCAGCCCCTCAGAACAGCAGCAGCAGCAGGGCTGCCAGTGCTGTGGGAAAGGAGATTCTTGAGGGTGCACGTGGCACGGGTGCGACAAGTGTGGCGGCGACAAGTGGCTTGAGAAGGGCCATGCAGTACCCCCTCGATGTGGCGCATCAGAGCAGCGAGCCCTGGCTGAAGCTGGCGCGCGCCTGGCGAGTGGTGGCGCCCTCTGCGCACGACACCTCGCGCCTGCACGCGCAGCTCAGCTGCCTGGCCCGCAAGCAGGGCAACTACCGCGCCGCCCGCCGCCTCCTCCTCCAGTCTGGCGACGGCGACGGCGACGATGTGGATGGATACGGCCATGGCTATGGCTCGGAGCGGCTGTTGAGAAGCGGCGCGGGGGATGCGGCGTACATGAAGCTCCAGCTGGACTATGCCGAGGGAGCGCGCCAAGATGCGCTGGTGCAGCTGTGGCAGCGGAACAGGCAGTACCTGGTGGAGGGGGCCACCCCGCTGCTGCCGGCGGCCGCTACCACCGCCCAAGAGTGCCTGAAGCTGGCCAAGTGGGCCAGGAGGTCACCTCAGGACTGCAGCATCGTTGCTGCTGCTGCTGTTGCTGCTGCTGCTGTTGCTGCTGACGCTGTGTCGCCCGGCTTGGGTGCGAGCAGCCCCTTGCCTGCGGACAATGGGGATGAGGATGAGGATGAGGATGAGGCTGCCAGGTGCGCGCTCTATCTGCCAGGTGCAGCTGCGTGGGCCGCCGCGTGCGTGTGCCCCCCTTCAGCCAAGGCCTGGTTCACGTTCGGCACCTGGTGCCGCCAGCTCGGAAGCGCCGCTGCCCGCACCTCCGAGGAGGGGGAGTGGGAAGATAGAGTGGCAGGAGAAGGAGGAGGCGGCAGCGGCAGCGGCAAGCGCGGCAGCGGGGCGCTCTTGCAGGGCCTGCCAGCAGACATCGGGATGAGCCTCAGCGCCAGCTTGAGTGCAGCGGAACGCGCGCAGCTGTCGGACTCGGTGCTGGATGTCATTCAGGGCGCGCAGGAGCTGCCAGGTGGCGTGCATGCGTTGATTGCACGCTGTGCAGAGCTTATCGAGGGGGCGGCAGCTGCAGACCTGGCCGCAGATAAGGCGCCAGGAGGCGACGCCTCAGGCAGGGACCTCCACAGGCAGGTGCAGGTGGAGACCGGGCAGCAGGCGGCAGAAGAGGGAGGCGTGCCGTTATCTGCAGCGGAGGCACAACAAGTGGCGGATGCTGCGCTCGCCGTCTGGCGCAGGCTGGTGCGGCGGCGCCTGGGGCCATTGGCTCTGGCCGCCCGCTCTTTGTGCCAGTTCCTCTCCATCGCACACGTGCAGCAGCAGCAGCAGCAGCAGGGAGTGCTGGGAAAGTGCGGCCGCAGCGGGGCTCAGAGCGGGGCGGGGGCGGGGGCTGGGGGTGGGGGCACCGCCGGGGTGAAGGGGGCCAGGGAGGACATGCCCATGCACGCCATGCTGCAGCTGCTGGACCTGCTGGCACGCTGCGGCCCCGCCATGGAGGAGGAGCTGCAGGCGTGCATCGCGGCCGTGCCGCCCCTGCCTTGGCAGGTAAGGCTGCTGCTGCTGCTCCTCCTCCTCCTCCTCCTCCTGTGGCTCTTTCCTTTGGATGGCATCAGGTATTTGGGTTTGTATTGAGAATTGAGGGGCTTGTTTTGGTCTGTGGTCCTCCCAAGCTATCACATTCTGGCGAGGTCCACCCGCAAGTTTCACGCAAAGGCAGGTAGCGAGGCAGTCAGGCAGGCAGGCCAGCAGGCAGGCAGCGGCGGTCACAAGTTGACCTGACTGGCGTGCTGGTGTGCAGGCTGTGATTCCCCAGCTGGTGGCCCACATGGCGGCCCACGAGGAGCCGGCGGTGAGGCGGCTGGTGGGCACGCTGGTGGCGGCGCTGGCCAAGGCCGCTCCTTGGACCCTCGTGTACCATGCTGTCGCGGAAAAGGCGGCTGCCGCCCGTTCCGACCATGCCTCGCACCTCATGGCCCACATCGTGAGCCTTCGCCACCTCCTCCATCTCATCGCACGGTTCCCTCCCACTGTCTTCTCTCCTGCTGCTGGCTTGGTTGAGTGATGGGCCGTGCCCTGTGATAGAAGGGTGTGAGAGATGGGGGGGCCCTTGTCGCAGCCCAGCCCTGCAGCCGCTGTGGGAGTCGATCGAGGACGGGTGCTTGACAATTGTGTGCCTGCATGCGTGCGTGTGTGACTGTTGAGTCGAGCGTATCTTGACACAGCAGAAGAGAGGGATATTGTTGGTGGGGATTTAGAGAGGCCATATACTGCATGCATGTCCATAGTCTTGCTGCTGCAAATTAAGGAGTAATGGTGGTGGGGGGGGTGGGCGTTTGCACCAGGGCGAGCAGCAGGGGACGCTGGTGAGCGACACCTGGCAGCTGGCGCAGCAGCTGAGCGGCATGGCCACGCTGTGGGAGGAGCAGTGGCTGGCACTCCTGCAGGACCTGCACCCCCAGGTGATGCGCGCGCTCTCCGCGCTCCGGCTGCACGCCACCTCATCCACGCCTACACCCGCCGAGCAGCTGGCGGCGCGGTACTCGTCCGTCATGGCGCCATTTGTCGCCCTCCTGGAGGGCCAGCTGGCAGTCACGGCGCAGCCCGCGGGCACCCCGTACCAGCTGTGGTTTCAGAGCCGCCTGCAGGGCCCCCTGAAAGAGGCGGTGGCGCAGCTCAGGACGCCGCCCGTGCACGCCGGCGAGGTGGCGGGCAGGGGCCGCGTGCTGGAGCGCGCCGCCGTGCTGCTCTCCGCCCACCAGAAACGCAAGCTGCGCGTCGGCGACGTGGCCCCCCGCCTGCCCTCCCTGGACCTCTCCGCCGCGCCCATGCCCGGCCTGGAGGCCACGCTCTTGCCCCACCTGGGCTTCTCGTCCCCCATGGCAGACTCGGAACCTGCGGCGCCAGGGTCGAGGACGGGGTCGGGGGCGGGGACAGGGGCGGGGGTGGCGGAAGCGGCGTGGGGAGCGGCGGGGCTGGTGACGATTGCGGGCGTGGAGGAGGAGGCGGAGGTGCTGAGCACCAAGACGCGGCCCAAGCGCGTGGCGCTGCTGGGGTCCGACGGGCGTGCGTACGCGTACCTACTCAAGGGCCGCGAGGACCTGCGCCTGGACGCGCGCGTCATGCAGGTGCTGCGCTGCGCCAACCGGGCGCTGCGCGCGCACGCCCCCGCGCG
>WELA01013251.1:117888-136643 GCA_009602735.1 Mesotaenium endlicherianum | reverse complement strand
CTCCCTCCCTCCCACGCTCGCTCTCTTTCTTCCTGTTTGCCTCCATCCCTCCCTCCTGCGCTTCCTCAGCCTTCTGGCCTGAGCCTGTCCTGGCAGAAAGATCCAGGTGGCATGGGAGTCGTACGAGTCAGGCCTGCCTGCTGCAGAGCTGCGCGTTCCTTGGGCTTGTCATCTGCTGCTGTTGACCCTGACATGGCACTGCTCTCTCTATTTGATGGTGCGGATGGGCAGGGGCGGGCGCGGCCCAGGAGAGGGTGGAGCAAGCAGCACAGGGCGTGGCCGCCACCTCCTCGGCGTTTGCGAGCGCAGCTCGCGCGCTCGCTCAGTGCTCTGGTACAGACTGTCTCTCCTCCTCTTCCTCCTCCTCCTCCTCCTCCTGTTCTCCTCTGTTGTCCTGAAGCTTGAGAGGAGAATGAGTAGGCAACTTACTGCCATTGTCGAGTGCCCTGCCCCTGCCCCCGCCTCTGCCCCTCTGTGATGGAGGCGGAGCCCTAGCTTTCCCTGTCTTTCCTGCTACATACAACTTAAGTTCACTCGCTGCCCAATGTACGTAGCGTGCCCCTCTCAGTTGTTGCTAGTGCTCAGGGGAGGCCCGGCATGCTGCTGTTTTGCCCGGGGACTCCACTCCAGCACCTGCTCATGCTGCGCCTGTGGGTGGGAGGTTAGCCCCTTATCCCTCGCCATGGACACCTTGCTGCGACCTCTTGTTGGCAAGACCCAAGGGAGAGTGTGAGAGAGAGGAAGGGAGATAGAGACGGGGAGGGCGAGGGGAGGACTGCGGTTGAGACTGAGGCGGTTGTTAAAATTGAGAATGGGGGGCTGGGTGGGGTGGCACAGAGGAGGAGAGAGCGGCGCAGGCGGCGTGGTCGCTCGTGGTGCTGCAGGCCGCTACTGCCGTGAAGCAGCTGCAAGACATCCATCCCCGCCTGCCCGCACACGCTCTGCTGCAGGCTGCTTCCCTCTGCGAGCAGGTGTGTGTGTGTGTGGGTGTGTGTGTGTGTGCACGTGTGTTGGTTTTCCTTTTCCAGCCCCCCCCCCCTCCAGGCGGGCGCACGGCAGATGCGCATCTCTCCTGGAGCGTTCATCTTGCAACGTGGTGGTCCTGTCGGATGTGTAGCATCCTATCCCGATGCTGTGTCAGAGCAGGAGTGGTCAGGTAGGGAATCCAGCACCAGCAGCACAGTCTGCTCTGAGCGTCTGCTCTCCCGCTTGCAATCTGTACGTGTGCACCTCGCCCTCCGGAATGCTGAGGAGCGGTTGCCGGGGGGAGGGACTGCAGGTGGCTGCAGCAGCCGAGGGGGACGAGGCGGCGGGAGAAGCTGGCAAGCAGCAGCTGCTCGATGGCGCTGACAGGGCGGCTGGCACGATCGCCCGCGTCCTCTTCCTGCTCAGAGATGTATGCACGCTCGCTCCAAAACAATTCCCCCTTCCCCCCATTTTCCGCACCCTCTCCTCCCGCCCCCCGCCCCCGCCCCCGGCTCCACGTAATCACTGCCCGGCACCTGCTTGCCCACATGCTGTCTGTTCATGAGGGGCGCTGCACATGTGCGCCGGCCTCCCTTGCTGCGTGTGTGGATGGTCGTGCTACACCTGTCAGGGCAGCCGGGGCGATGCGCGCGATGCGTGGCCGCACGGAATCCTCCCCGGTGGAGATCTGTACCCGGGCACTTTTGCAATGAGTGCAATATAATACAGAATTTGGTATCTCTGCCTGAAAATATAGTGTAGGTTTAGCTGATGATGGCTCTCAGACGTTTTGGCCAGGGGATTGGAGCGTGTACGTCCTTGCACATTTTGTGCAAAGACATATTTCTGGCGGACTTCTTTGCGTGTGGTCTCAACTCCTGGCTTGATTGCCCCCAAGCGCGCAGAATGGGCAGCCGGGCTCTCGCACTGCATGCTGCTCTGTGGCCTTGCGGTGGAGGAAAGGGGTGTTCCTCCTGGCACACGCTGTTGGCATTGGCGTTTAAGGGCTGTGTTTAATGGTCCCTTGCTGTTCACATGCCTTACTGTTAGTCATAGTCCACCTGGCATTCCGTAGGAGAGCAGGGGGGGTCTGATAGCATGTGGAGGGTGCTGTGCGCGTGCAGGCATTCCCTCAGTTGGCAGCCTTGCAGAAGGTGCTTAGGGAGCCGCCAGGTGGTGCTGACGACCGGAGCCGCAGCAGCACTGAGGAGGTGCAGAGAAAAGCGCGGGATGCGCTCTCAGGCGTGGCCCTGCTAGGGACGCCAGATGTCACCGCTGCAGTAAGCCGCAGCTTTGGCGATCTCGTGCGGATGATCAGCGCACACGCAAGCGGCACCGGCACTGCAGCATCGTCGCATGTGAGTGGCAGTCGCCGCGCTACCCTTGCATGCTCTCTCGGGGGATGCCCTGCATTAGCCAACGAGGTTCTTGTTCTTGGGCCAAGAAACTGAGTGCACTGCCCAATGCTGCTGGCTCAACTGCGCCGCAGCGCTGGAACGCCCTCCCAGTCGTTTCCCTTCTCGCAGGCATAGACGTTGCTGTCATCAGAATCCAAGGTTTGGGGCCCCAGCTCTGCCCAGCCCAGCCCAGCCATCTAGCTAGCTGCCTGCTGCTTCATGCTAAGCTCGTGTCTCTGCGCGTGTGCACGTGTGTGTGGGTGTCTGTATGCTCGTTTCTGTCTTTATGTGCTGGTTGGTGGTGCTGGTGGTGCTATGAGGGCAGGCCCAAACGGCGGCTCCTGGCAGTGCCGGCCGGAGGGAGGCTTCCCAGTCACACCAAAAGGAGGACCTGCCGGCAGCTGGCAGTATGGAGCAGTTCCAAGGGGCGCAAGGAGGAGGAGGAGGAGGAGGAGCAGAGGCAGAAGTCGAGCTGGCAGAAGACGATGCGGCGTTATTCTCAGCTGCCCGCGATAGGGGGGGCCGCAACGATCCCCTTGACGACGCCGACTGGACAGGCGGCGCTCACTCGGGGAGCCGCATGGGGGCGGGACTGCAGAGCTCGCCACCCGACTTCCACGAGCAGTTTGCGCTCATGGCCCTGGAGGAGGGCAATCCCGCGCTCGAAGCGGGGCAGGGAAGAATTGGCGACGAGGACAATGATGGCGTGGCGTTTCTGAGTCAGCGCAGCCCGCCGCTCCAGGTCCCCCCTGCAGCTGCGGCTGCTGCCGCCGCTGCCGCGGCCATGGTGCTCGGCATGGGCCCGTCTGACTCAGCAATGATGCCAGGAGTTGTTGGTGACGAGGACAGGGGCACTGCTGACTCGTCCATGTTGACTCTGGGCCTTCTCGCCAGCCACCGCTCGGCACCTGTTGGGCCGTCTCTGGTATGCTCTACCTTCCACACCCTAACCCTAAATCCCAACCTGAAAGGCTGAAATCCTGGGGGCTGTGTGGCTGCTGTACGGGGTGGGTGAGACTCTGTGCGTGCCGTGAGCGTGTAATGCGCGGACTAGAATTAAATTTAGAGTAGTCTGGATGCTTTTTCCTGTGGATGAGAGATGGGAGTGGAGTGGAGTGAAATGGAGGCAGAGAAGCAGCCCCCCTTTGTTTGGAAACGCATGGGGCACGGAGATGAACACAAGTGAGTGATAGCACCGACACGTGTCGGCGTGTCAATGGCTAGCCCTGGCTGGATGACAGCTGGTGTGGCGCGCAAACGCAGGCTTCATTGGAGCAAGATGCAGGCGACGAGTCAGCATGGACTAGTGCAGATGTGCGTGTGTGACGACCCATTTCTTCAGGACTGTGACAAGCTGGCGTCATTGATGGGGATTTGGCACGTTGACTATGTGGGTGTGATTTTGCTTTGACAGGTGGCTGCCTCAGACCTGGGCGCCAGGGGAGAGCCCCAGGCCAGCAGGGGCGCCGCAGCCCCGGGCGGCTCAGCTGGCATGTCACGAGAGATCAACGAGATAATGGATGATGACGAATCGACTGCCCAGGCTGTGCCCTTGCAGAGGCTCGTTGATTTTGGAGCTGCGGCACAGCCCGGGGTGGCGGGGGGGCGCACGGACAATCATCATGGGGGAAGCTCCCGCCAGGAGGAGGAGGACCATGCTGCTGGTGCTGCTGCACGTCAGGCCCTGGGTGAGAGAGCACGCGGCAGCTGCAGCAGCAGGCTAGTGCTTGGCAGGGTCTGGAGTCTGGGGTGAAAGTCTACAATCTAGGGGGGCGTGCCCTCTGCTTGTGTAAAACTTCAAGGGCTCGAGTTTGTCCGAAGTAGCTCGATGGCGGTTCTGTGTTGGTGGATGGGGTCTCCTGCTGCTGCTGGTGATGATTGGGTGGTAGTGATGCTGCCGGTGTATTGCACTCGTTGTGGACACGAGGTGGAGCTTGACGAGGGGTGTGGCAAGGCACAGAAATAAGCCGAAAAAGACATTGACTGACCTTCCCTGTCTTTGACACTTCTTCCTGCATGTTGCTTCACTTGATGAGTGGCGGGCAAGCCTTGCATGTCAGTGTGACCAATGGATATGGTTCCATGTTGCTGCTGTTGTTCCCCGGGGGGGGTGGGGCGTTGGGGGAGGGGACAGCTGCCGGCCGCGCGTATGCTCGGCGCGTTGTCGCCAGAGTGGCGTCCAAGCTGGAGGGGACCGACTTCGGCAGCTCCAGGTAGGCAGCAGGCCAGCTGGGTCTGCATATCCGGTGAATGGATGCTGTCTCACTGGGCATGCTGTGCTGCGCCTTCTGCTTCTCACCTGTCGGCATTTTTGCCAGCAGCGCGCAAGTCCAGGCATGAGGGGCAGCCAGGGCAGGCTGAAGTCACCTATTTTGTATTGTCACATAGCCCTGCTTCATCGGGGCAGGGGAAGCAGCTCTGCGTGTCGAGAGGTCATGTATGCTCTCTTCGTAGCTTTTAATTTGAAATCCCCCCCCCCTCCGGTCCTCTCCCCTCTAAGGGGCACCAATAATGCCAGGCAGATAGGTGCTGGGAACTGCTATGTGTCATGGGATTGATGAGAACTGGCTTTTCTGCCTGTCCCTTGAAGGGAAGATTCACAGAGGCGTCGTGTAAAGTGGAGCAATGTGCTTCAAACTGCAGAAATTGTGCGCACGCTCTTATACTGTTGACGTGCTTACACAATTTTCTTCGTCACCACGCAGGCCATTGGAGGTGAAGGAGCAAGTCCGCTGCCTGATTGAACAAGCCTGCAGCCTCGACAACCTGGCTCACATGTACGAGGGCTGGACGGCCTGGATCTGATGGCATCAAGAGCTGTTGCTTGCTGATGCGTCATTCTCTCCAAGAACATCAAATTTACGAGGGAAAGTATCTGTAGATTGAGGACTCTACCTCCAGGAATTCCTTAGTAAATGTTGTGTTCTGTAGTGGACAATACCTAGGTCTAGTGGTCGATGTTCTTAAGCTTTCTATGACTCTCCCGAACATTTTGCGTATGCTTGCTTAAGCACTGATATGAAAAAGACGTCAACAAACGAGTGCACATGTTCACCTGAAACATTTGGTAGGTGCTATAGGTAGTGTTTGGTCCTCTTAGCACTCATTTTTCATGTGCAGTATGTGCTGTGTCTTCTTTTTTAGGTCGTTCGTTGTAGCAGACTGCTTCATGACATAAAGAACACTGTCACATTGCCGTGCGCTGGATAATAGGTATGGCACCCTGTCATCAAACTGCATTTATTCCCCATGTACAGTCGATCTACTAACTGTGCAGCAGGGTAATCATTGCTGCCTCAAGTTCTCATTGCATGATGTCCATGAGTGACCATTCTTATGAGTGGGCATTGGTCCTTCTTGACTGATCATCATCAACTCATAAAAGCGACACAATATATGTTGGAAACTGGAGTTTGCATGGAAATTGATTCATTACCACAAAGAACGTGCATGGACAGTCTTGCACACATGCACAGGGGAAGCTGAAAGTGTGTGAGCCGAATGGTGTGCAAATTAAACTCTATAGCACTTCCGGTAAAGAGTGCACATGCTGCACAGATGTGTCGACTAGGAGCGCGCATGAAAGGTACTATTATGCTTGTACGTCAGTCGCGCTCACAATCAGACAAGGTCACAATAAAATTGTTGGTGGATTGCTGCAACCAACTGGCAGCAGAACCTCCAAAATGAGAACCGTATTGCATGGACATAACGGAATTTAAGCACAGCCATCCTTATTCTGATTAAATACTACACATAAGACATATGGACCACGGAGGTTCAACCTTGATCAACAAGATGAGCTTGAGCTACTGGTAACCGCTTCATAGCTCTCCAGTACCTAGAGGCTTCCTTGTTTCATCGCCAGACGCCCAAGCTTGATAGTCCTTCTGGAGCTGCTCACACGACAGAGGGGTGTCTCATTGCAATAACAGGGACAGGAGGCCATCTACCGTAGAGCATGACACTTTGACTTGGCAGTGGCTACTTCTAGGTAGCGCACTTCTAGAACTTCAAAAAACAAAGCCATGACAGAACACCCATGTTCCAAACTTGCAACAAAGCAACACGTAACGTTGTGTAATGCAGGCCCTATTAGATCAGAGAGGGTCACAAGACCCAGTCACCTAATTGTAAGCAAAAATCCTGAACGCCACGAGCATCAATTTTTGCCCATCAGATATTGTGCGCACAGGCGGCCCAAAGAAGCCTGCTTCCTTCTGAGAGTCACCAGCAAGGCTTTGGTCGGGTCAAGTATCTATTGCTAAGAGGTGCAGGATGCAGCCTAGTGGCAGAGACTAGGCCGTGGACACATCCGGTTTGGTGAATGTGACCAGAAACAGGCGAGGATGCACGCATGCACTCGGGGGGAATGCAATACCTGCTCGAGAAAGCGTGGGAGCATGACGCGCAGGAGCTGCGAGAGCACCTTGTTACCTGTTGCCTCTATGGCTTCCACTGAGATCATTCTGAATGCTAACGGGATGTCTAGAGTCACCTGCAGAGAGGAAAATGAGGTAGGTAAATGATTCCTTCAATAAAACATATGCTTGCAAACTATATGCCACAACATCCCTTGTCCTAAAATGCGTCTTCCCACCAACTGGCAGAATTAACAATAAGTGAGCGAGAATCCTTGAACATGAAGCAAAAAAGTGTAGAGCAGTAGCCCCACACCACATGCTTCGTCATTGTAAGGAGTCCAAGTGACTCCACATGCCTCAATTGGCCAGTCAGGAAAGCGCCTACCTCAATGACGGTGTCTGACACAAGCAGGCGAGCAGATGGGGACTGCTCACTCTCCTTCCAAGACACAGAGTTGGTCATAGAAGCTGTCCATACACACACTCCAAATACACATCATTTTCTCATCCTGCTTGGCCGATAGCGCCTAGCCTTCTGTGGCACAGCCAGCCTCAACACACAACAATGAGCCTTCTTCTCAAGCTATCTGAGATGCTATTTCTGTGATACAACTCAAAAAACGAGGCATATGCAACCTCAAAAAATAAGTAATTTTTTTTGCCATATACCTGAAAATTTCTTATTCTGGGAAACAACAAGGGGGGAGCCTTCCAGCTGCAGGCACACACAGAACATAGTCAGAATTTCGTGTTACCATGGCAGAGTGAATGGACCATCTAGTACAAATGCTCTTCCACGTGCATAGCAGGCCCCTTTGATAAGCAAAGAAGCAAATGAATCTCCTAAAAGTGGTTTGTATGGCAGTAGAGGAAGAGGAGGAGAGTCTCTTACGGTGCATGAAAGAAGGCGTATGCAGCAACCATTTGGCTGCTCGTCAACACGAACAAGGAGGACAGGGCAGACTTCAAATGCGAACAACTTCAGCCTATGTGCATAGCACTTGAACGTTTTGTCATCCACTCTCTCGATGCGCTCCGCATCTAGTACAGAGTATTGGCTTGCTGGCAAACTCATATATTCAGCTGGTCATACACACAGCAAGCAAAGTATTACGTCAGCCAATTGACTTTTCGTCTGCATTGCCCTTCTCATGGACTTTGAGTGCACCCTCAGTAAATCGGCCCATAAATTCGCCCGTAGATGCTCGAGGGTCATCTTACGACGCGCCGGAAGGTGTCTGGTGTATAAATATGCAGACTAAGAGGCCTCTTGATTTTTCGGGAAAATCCCAAAACAGACAGCCTAACCTACAGCACCAAGCTATAAGTCAATACTTTGGAAGAGTAAATGAGGTGGTCATCTCCTTCAGTTGAAATTTGTTGCTAGCAAGAGTTCCACTACACACTCCTGTGCCCAGATTCTGCAGCATAGTGAGCGCGTGAAGAACCAAGTACCAAGCGGGCGTTCGAGTTCCTGTAGCTCAAGGTCCTCCTCCCTATGTGCCCTCAGACGTGCCTTTGGCAATGAAGAGGCGTCAGTGCTTTGAGCCCTGGACGCTACACTCCTTCTTTGACATGTCTTCCTTGCATCAAGCGTATGTGCACGGTCATAAAATTGATGTGAAAGACGTCCATCTAAATCAAGCGCGGGAATGTGCTCATTACTGAGCTTTAGAACTCCAAAGCTGGACCCAGATTGCTTACGCAGGCTGGTGAAACTGACTATAACACTCGAGGTCGGAGATATTGCATGCAGTGTCCTATTTCTAAAATCTAGTGATGGAGCAACCACTTGCCGGAATGGAAGCAATGCCTGCACCATTCTGATGCAGGTCTTTCACTCACTAGGTACTTTTACTGTCAGCCTATAAGCTTAAAAACGCTTTCTCCTCGGTGCTCAAGAGATGCAAATATAATTTATAGTAGCGTTTTAAACAGACTATGGACGAAGCTGATGGTTCAGTTCGTTGTTCAGAAGCCTCTGCTTGTGAAAAAGGGTGCAATCAATTCTGCAGAACCGCACTATCAGTGTCAATCAGAGTGACCTCGAAAAGTTTGACGACCAGAATCTCCTGCATCTTTGGAGGAGCCTGCACTGTGTTCGACATACCCAAGCATCACCAACGCATACCCATTGCATCATACTGCGACCACTCCAGCGATCTCTAGCTCCGCAAACATCCGGAAAGCTCCGGACGGGACATACCAGGAAGTACAAAGCCCGCCCAAATATATGATAGAATATGATGCTTCTTATATAGTACATATTCGACTATATGATAAAGTCTTCCCATAATCCTACAAGTATGATTTGTGTTCGATCCATAAATGTTTGACGTGACGAACCTCGTGTGCGACGACACTACATACACTCCACTTTCAATGGCAGTCGTTTCTCTTCCTCCTAGTGCTCACTTTTGCACTGAGCTATTACGAAGGCATAACTTGATTCATTCAGGATGTCTTTTCTTAAGAAGGTCCTCCCGCTGTCTAGCAGAGCATTTTCTGCAACTTCCCATGCGTCTCAACCTCGTAAGGTTGCGGTTCTGGGAGCTGCCGGTGGAATTGGACAACCTTTGGGGCTGTTGATGAAATTGAACCCCCTTGTTACCGATCTGGCCCTGTATGATATTGCCAACACCCCCGGTGTTGCTGCAGATATCAGCCACGTCAACACACCAGCAACCGTAAGCTGCCTACAGTCATATGCATAAATAATCGACCGTACCAACTATTTATTGTGTACTCTTAGTAACCAATAGTTTTTTCTCCCAGCTTTAGGGACACAATAAGACTCTCTGGAACTGCCTTACCTTTTTAAGGCCCTGATCCGGCTGCTTATTTGAGCCCTTATGGCGGAAAAAACTTATGCTGCATTCTCATTGTTGGTGGTGTCTGAGGCGGTGCAATGCATTATCGGCGCTTTTGCATCCACTCTGACTGAGTCGAGCTGAGGGCCAGTGCATTCCTCTGTAACATTTGCTTGACTGGTGACTCAAGAAAAAATGAGCAGGTTCATGATCAGAGGTCGCTTATTCATGTAGCCCATGAATTAGCCGAGTGCTCTGTTAATGTTTACACACTTTTGTGTCTGGGGGTTGGTGCTATTGGCAGACCAAGGGCTATGTTGGACCTGACGAGCTAGAGGGTGCCCTGACAGGATCTGACGTCATCATTATTCCAGCAGGCGTGCCTCGCAAGCCTGGCATGACTCGTGATGATCTGTTCAACATCAATGCAAGCATTGTCAGAGATCTTTCTCAGGCCATTGCAAAGTACGCTCCCAATGTAAGTTCATGTGGGGGGTTATATATAAGAACCTATTAAGAGTAGCATACTTGAATGCGTTTCAGCTGTCCTCGTGTAAGGCATTCAGGGTATATGCAGGGTATATGCAGGAATAAATTTATAAGCAAGTCGACCATCGGTAGTGCACTTATGAGAGGGGCTTTTAAGCTCAGTAGCCGCTGATTAGATTGGAATTAGGATTTGATATGGAGTACCCCCTCCTTGCTGTGGGCATTTGCTTTTGCAGGCAATTGTAGCTATGATCTCCAACCCTGTCAACTCTACAGTTCCCATTGCAGCAGAAGTATTCAAGAAGGCTGGGACTTGGGATCCTAAGAAGCTATTTGGTGTCACCACTCTTGATGTTGTCCGTGCTCGGACCTTCTATGCTGCCAAGAAGGGGCTTGACGTGAAGGGTGAGGATTAAGACATGTTTCTCAGTTGCTCTTACATCCATCCCTGCTCATGCCTTTGCCTGTTAAAGCTTTAATTTTTGTGGTAGTGCATTCACTTTTGCTGCTCACAATGGGTAAGCTGACTGCTTTCCAGCAGTTAAGAGGGACAGTTGTTTTTGAGCTGCAGATGTTGATGTACCTGTCGTTGGAGGACACGCTGGCATCACCATTGTGCCTCTCTTTTCCCAGGTGCGTGTTTCTGCCAGACTGCCTTTTGAAGTGCCGGGGAGAGGGTAGCTGCTGCTGCAGTCTCTGTCAGCAAGACCATTAGGGCTGTGGGTGCAGAATTTTACATATGCCCTTGCATAAGTTCAGCAGGGTTGGCATATTTTGGTACATGCAGGCAACACCCTACGCAGAGCTGAGTGACGAGGAGCGGGAAGCTCTTAGCAAGCGCACACAGGATGGAGGCACAGAGGTTGTGCAGGCCAAGGCTGGGAAAGGTTCCGCAACTCTTTCCATGGCGTAAGTAGCCTCGTCCCCCTCTTTTTGCTTGGCCATATTCGATTTAAGTATGCGCAGCCTAAGTTTGCTGCAGAGGGCCAAGTCATTCCTGAGCTGGGGGCATGCGAGTGTAGCCTGAAGGCAAGCAACACTTTGTTAACCTGGGAGGAGTGACAATCGCGTTCTTTGCCGTGCCTTTGCGTTCATTAAAGCAACTCTTTTGTTGCATATTTATGATGGAGATTTTGAACTGTTACCCTGGAGATGATTTTGCAAGGGCTTACCATAGTCCTCCTTCAGCACATCACAAGTATAAACAGGCATGCACGCACACAAGGTTTTCTGCTGAGCTTTCTGCTGTGGCCAGCAGATTTGTGTGCTGGGAGTGTTGTGATTGCCTAGGAGCCAACCACCTGACAAATTACCTCAAGTGTGACTAACGTTCGGTCTGGCATCTTTTAAACTGCGTCCTTTTGGCAGTTATGCTGGTGCCTTGTTTGCCGAGAGCTTGCTGAAGGGCATGAACGGAAGCGCAGTCACTGAGTGCGCGTATGTGGCATCTGATATTACGGAGCTCCCCTTCTTCTCCTCCAAGGTGAATATTATCTAGGAACTCAACACCTGCTTTGGGGGAGCAAAAGAGCATTTCACCATATTCAGATAGGTGGCTCGAGTGGCTGTCGTGCAGCCTTCAGCAGAGGGACTGTGTCATCCTGCACACCTGACTTGATGAAATATGCGGTGTTAGAGTGCTTGGGTGATTGGGCCACTTCTAGATTCACACAGTACATGCACCTGGAGTCCTTTGCATGCAATGTGTATGACACAGTTAGTACTATAAAACAATATACTAAGGTGTTCATCTCGTGTATGTCCTGACAATACCGTGTTGTGGTGCAGGTGTCACTTGGTCCCAACGGCGTAGAGAAGGTTCACGACTTGGGCAAGTTGTCCGACTATGAGCGAGCTGCAGTTGCGGCTGCCATTCCCGAGCTAAAGGACTCGATTGAGAAGGGTGTCAAGTTTGTGACAGGATAGGCAATCTGGCTCGTGTTGATTGCATAATAAGTATGTGCAACGTGTAGTGGAGGTAAGAGGTCATGGTGGACCTTTGGTATTTGTGAGGGCAGAGTATTACAGCACTTTGTACATGGCGACTGAATGTGAATTCAAGACGGTGGTTGACTGCATGTGTTAACACTGCTGAATCTCATTATGATATAACATCTTTGATCTCCGTGCAAAAGTTTGCCAAAAGCTCTTGCTAGTTTGCCTGAAATAATCCCTCTGCGATGGCTTAGTTTCACAAGGAATGCAAGATAAAGAAATTGTGCCCAATTTCTAGCATAGTGAATTGCATGGTCAGCAACAACAAACCCAACTTTGTATACTTCAATCCGTACTTAATAACACGTTGAACAAATTTTGGTATATTGTTTGATTTACTGGAACACAGGTGGTGGCAAACTACTGTCCAATTCTGTATCAATTGTGCTACTTGAATATAAATTTGAGCTATGAGCACTATGCAAATGTCTCATCTATTTTGCGACGGAACAAGTAGCATGAGGTCGTCGTAAATTTACTAAGGTGTGCATTCTTAGTGAACTTGAAGGTGGTCTTGTAATTTGACGTCTTATCCTCTACCTCTAGAATTTGAGATGGCAATAGTTCATCCAGGTGTTGGTTAGCAATCGAACTGCTTGAAGACTATTGAGCTCGCCCTATACACATTGACATACTAAGTGAAAAACATGTAGGCCGTGCAGTCAGATTGGCCGCCTTGAATTTTGTAAGAAACGCTCTCAGCAATTTACCTGTTAGTGACTTCTTGGCGTCACAGTGTCAGTACGATAGTTTTTTTTGCATTGTTTTAGCACATTTGGAAAACCTGCTGCAAGGATTTTCACAATGTATACAGGTACGTCCGGGAGTATGTTTTGGCACATTTGGAAAGTCGAAAGAAAACCTGCTCCAACAGCATCTCCAAAATGTACAGCTTTCGGGGGTGTAGACAAAAAAACACACTTAAAAGTAGCACAATACGATCATGCTGGGGATCGAACCCAGAATCTCTGGTTTCGTAGACCAGCGCCTTATCCATTGGGCCACACGACCACAAGATGTCAGAGTGATGAATGCTACATACTTACTGTAATAAGTGTATAAGTCCTCCGTTCTTTGATGTCTTCGAAGCGAAATGGTGAGGAAACCAGAGGAGCTCCTTGGAACTGACTCAGTTTGATTTGATCAGGATGGGCGTTGGTCACACCGCTGGGGGAGCAGCTCTGCTTGCGTCTTGCAGTTGCTCACCTCTCACCTTTGCTGCGACTCGTGTCGCCTCCATGCTCACTAGGAGTTCCTCGAGCGTAAGTCAGTCTTCGTTCTTTCGGCTTCTATGTATCTTCAGAGGGCGTAACTTTCTGTGCTCTCAGCTAATTTCTTGCTGACCTCTGTCCAATTCAGAAAACTAGGAAGCCTATTTCTGAAGCTCTTTTGTGTTTCTCTTGTGTGCCAGCTGAGCGGGGCCCAGATCTTTCTCAGAAAATCCTCTCCAGTCGCCGATCTACAGGCAGCTGTTGGGGGGGCGAATAAATTGAAGGAGGGGAAGCTCCTCTGCAGAGCCTTTTCAAGGTTGAGGTCGACGCAAGGTGCAGCGCCTGTCATCTTCGCTTAGTCCTGCTTCTATATGGGCGTGCTAACCTGATATCTCATTCCTGCTTCAGGATAGATTCAGTGCCCTTCCGCCCTTAAAAGCCTACTACGAGTAACCTGTGCAATTTCTCCTCGTCCGTAGGCCCTGTCCATCTAGTTGTTGCTCCTTTGCTGTTACTTAACGTTCTACACCTTCTTGCCTATCATATCGCAATTACCATGCATGCCAGCCCTGCAAGAGTTGATAGCAAAATTGTCCTAGTCACGCCTCCGACTCCACGTTCTCATATATGCATCTGTGGCACTGTGCCATCCCACGTGTGGGAAAACTTGATAGAGCCCCAAGCTTCCTCGTGCACGTATCATCTGCCCACATAGAATTCTTTGTCAGCTGTCCGGTCCATTCTACAAGCCAATTTTCATCTTCCAAAGCTGCCGCAAATCAGCAGCCCTGGGTGATGACAGAGGGAGGGCCTGCGCCGGTGGGAGGGTAAGGCTGTCAAGCTCATCAAGCTTGAATACACACGTGGCATAAACTAGGTGCAGCCGAGTAGCCTTCACGAGGTGTAGCCTTTGCGAGGTTGCAGCCTTCACGAGGAAGTAACATTCCCAAGGTGCAGCCTTCCCCAGGTGCGGCCTTCATGTGAAGATGGAGAAGCGCTTGCTTATCAGGCTCAGGCCTGGCATGCCTGCTGCTGCTGCTGCACAACGCTGCCTGATGCGGGCAAGCTTGCTCCGTGCGGGTGTGGACGGGCGTGTATCGGTGTGCGTGGGTGGCGTGTGTGTTTGTGTGTGTGTGTGTGCTTGTTCTGGGTATGGAGGGAGGGGTGCAGTCGCATCGCTATCCTTCCAATCAGGGCAGCTATGGAGCCCAGCTGGCGACTGGGCCAGAGCAGCACCTGGCCAAAGGCTGGCAGGCCTAGGGGACAGATGTCAGCACGGGAGAAGACAAGCCTCGGGAGGCGTGGTGGCCTCGGCGGCTGAGCTGGTGGACAGCTCATCTGCTGGTGAGAGGGCGAGCCCAGAGGATGCCCCCTCTTTCACTCGCTCCAGGCGCTGCTGCCCTGCAGCTGCCACTAGTAGTCAGTAGTCCAGCTGTCGTTGTCGGTGTTGTTCTCGTTGTCGGCGTCGTTGTTGATGTTGTCGTTGTCGGTAGTCCGAAGTCACTGTTGTGAGGGAGCAGTGGACAGCAGAGGGCCACAGCCTTAGCAAGAGCTGCTGAGAGCAGACACAGGGGCTATCTGAGGGGTCTGCTCCATCTGGGGNTTGATAATTGGTTTCTACACGCTGTGGTCCTGCTTGGGCACAATAAGGAGGAGTTTTAAGTTGGTATGAATGGGGTTTAGCCATACAATACGTTGGGCATGATAATACAGCGTCATGGTCTCTTCTCTGCATTAGCATGTATCGAAATTTCTGCTCGGAATGTGCTGGAGAAGATATGACCTTTCATTGGAGTCAGACACAAGACTTTTAGTGGAAGTATTGGGCAATACATCACATATTATATTCTCCATGTCATTATGAACAAGTTGAAATAAGCGCCAGGAGGTGTGAGGGAGTTTGGTCCAGAGGTTATCTTTGACACCTGTCTTTATACACCTGTCCGAGTTGTGAGGGATGGTTCTGGAATACATGTATACAGCTGTAAACATGATCCGATATGGGGCCCAGGGACTGAGAGTTCTCGCTTGAATAGTAATCCTTCCTCCAATGTGGTCGGTCTGGCCACCTGCCCTTACTTTAGCTAGCTGAAAAGAGCGAGCTCATGGGCATCTCATCGTTTAAAAGGTGCTGTTAAGAGTTGCCTTGATACGTCCCAATCTGGTTTTCTCTCCTACCTGCTTGTGTTGTTCTTTTGCCTGTTACGTGTCAACGGTTCTTTGCCCAGGTGTATGACACCGAGAATGTTAACCAGAAGGAAAAGTTTGAGGCAGACCTGAAGAAGGAGATAAAGAAGCTGCAGCGGTACCGGGACCAGATCAAGACATGGATTCAGTCAAGCGAGATCAAGGACAAGAAGGTGTGCAATAGCCCTCTCTTTGTGTCTGTTGTGTAACTCCTGGGGCCATCGGGTACCGCTGGTTCCTCCCTCCCCCCCTCCCTCCCGCCCTTGTCGTCCGTCCACTGCTGGCGAGAGTAGCGTCTCAGGGTCAACGAGGTGCTGGCTTGAGAGGTCCGCTGGCTGCTGCGGGGAAGCATCAATGGAGCCTCCTATCCTAGGTTCTTTCCCGCCCTGTCTGAGCTGGCACGCTCTCACGCACGCTCCACTCGGGGGGGAGCGCGCACGACACAGATGATGCCCCACCCTGTGCCCATGCCCGTGCCCGTGCCCTCCATTGGTCATCATGTGGTCGAGAGACCACAAGCAAGCACATCTTTTTCACCCAAACCAGCCGCACAAACGGAAGGGAAGAGCGTCCACGTGTGAGAGCCTGAGCGCGACCCCGGGGGGGGTCAGAGCAGAAGGCTCGAGAACAGGCAGGCGCGGGATGAGCATGAGCACGAGTGCCAGCACGCACGCGTGCACGGAACGCACGCATGCACGCGCGTGCACGGGCAAGTGAAGCACGACCATGACCGTGGGCACGAGCACAAGCACGAGCATGAGAGAGTGTGGTGGTGGGGAGGGGGGGTTGCGCGTGTGGCGCTTGTGAGCTGCAGCGGGGGAGGTTTTGCCAAAAGACGTCCCGGCCCCGACTGCCAGCAGCAGCAGCAGCAGCAGCGGGGACAGCATCCGGCGGACGTTCTTGCGCTTCTTCGAGGAGCGCGGGCACGCGGTGCTGCCCAGCTCGTCGCTGGTGCCGGNAGTCCTCCCCTCTGACGCTTTGGCATGGACTCACAGATGACAGCACAGCTGCCCTCCCGCCCCACCCTAAATCTAGCCAGTGAATGAGTTAGTCAGTCAGTCAGTCGTTCAGAGTCGGCGAGAGGACGGCTGCGCGCGGGCAGCCGGGCTGCCAGCACCAGCCGGGCTTTCAGCTGACGGACAGTATGTGTGCGGGCTGCAACTCTTCCAAGGCCTCCAAACGACGACTTCATTGTCGCGTGTGCCACAGACACCTTCCCCCTGTGCTCAACAGATGTGATTTCGTCGTCCCTGATGCAAGCCCAGGTCGTCACCTGGCAGCCTCCTGGAGGCGCAGATGACTTCTGCCTCTCCTGAAGATGGCGACACTGTGCGCGCGTACGTGTGCGCGGTGCTGCTGCTTCAGGTGGTGCTCGTGCTGATGCTGACGCTGCTTCTGGTGCTGCTGGTGCTGGTGCTAGCATAGTGCTGATACTTCTTACGCCACTCCCGGTGGTGCTGGTGCTGGTGCTGGTGCTGGCGTCGGTGCTGATGCTGGTGCTGTTACTGCTGCTGCTGCTGCTGCTGCTGGCTGGGAACCTCTCCCTCTCTCCCCGTCTCTGACGCGCAGGTGCCGCGGAAGGTGCCGCGGGCGACGACGTCGCAGAAGTGCGTGCGCACCAACGACGTGGAGAACGTGGGGCGCACGGCGCGCCACCACACCTTCTTCGAGATGCTGGGCAACTTCAGCTTCGGCGACTACTTCAAGCGCGACGCCATCAAGTGGGCCTGGGAGCTCGCCATCTCCGAGTCAGTGTGCCCCCCCCACCCCTCTGCCTCTGCCTCTCTTTCTCTCTGCACAGCTTTTTGTGTCTGTGCGCTCTCTCCTTACTTCTCCTGCCTCTCCCCACCAAATTTCTTCTCCCGCTTCTTCGGCGGGCTCCTCTACTACCTGTGTCGCGCCACGTGTTCCTTAGTGCAGCTTGCTTGTCCAGCTCTTGGCTATCCCCGCCGTCCCCGCCCCCTATCTCCTTTCCTGCTCCCTTCCTCCCCCCCTGTCAGAGAGTTGTTGTTCAGACCTGGTGTGCTTGGCAGCACGTGAGAAGCTTGGGGATGCGTGCTTGCCAGAGGGCCGACGGATTTGCGCTGCTGCTCTCTCTGCTCTGAAACAGCGAGGCAGAGCAGGCACGCCAGGAGAGGGAGGGGATGCGGGCATGCGTCATTGCCCGCTGCTTTGAGGGAGGCCATTTACAAGGTTCCTCTCCTGCTGTGTACGTGGCAGCCTGCCAGAGGGGGCGGGGAGGGGGGGGAGTGCCACTTGGTCTGAGGTGGGAAGGGAGAGGGCGGGTGAGGGGCTGGCAGGTACAAGCTGCCAGTGGAGCAGGTGTGGGTGAGCGTATTTGAAGATGATGACGAGGCCTATGCCATCTGGCGCGACGAGGTGACCACACCATGCTGAAGCAAGCCCTTCCGTAGTCTCTCTCCCTCTCTATATATCATCTCTTCTAGTGATAAGTTTTTTATCTGCTCGGATGTTGATGAGATTAGAGTGGGCAACATTGAGCACACTCTCGGAGCGCATTTGTTGGGAACGTGCTTGGCAATGGGGTGCCAAAGTCAGGCCTGCAAAAGCAAAAAAAGAAGCACTTTGTTTGTCTGCCCACTTCTGATGCAAGCTCCGTTTGTGAAGGAGCGCAAGCTCGTAGTGACACTTGACAAGCACGGCGAGCGAGTGGGAGCTAACAAGGCAGGGCGGAGGCATTTGACGCAAGACACCCCACTTTGTGGTAGGTGTGATTTGGGGGAACACGGGCGGTTGGGCATGCCCTCGAAGGAACGCACTCGCTTGCCTCTCGACAAAGACAAGCAGGGAGGGAGGGAGGGCATGACATGCAACCTGGTTGCGTGCGGGGGTGCTCAAGGCTGTCTTGGGGTGTGCGCGAGCGTGGGTGGCATGCGGCAGGTGGGCGTGAGCGAGGCGCGCATCCAGCGCATGGGCGCGGACGACAACTTCTGGGCCAGCGGCGCCACGGGGCCGTGCGGGCCGTGCTCCGAGATGTACTTCGATTTCCACCCCGAGCGCGGCACCCATGGCGCCGTACGCTGCTCCTCCTCTCTCCTCTCCCTCTCTCCCCTCCCACCCTCCCTTCCTCCCTTCTCGTCCTCCTCGATCCGCGCGGCCTCTGTTTCCTCTCTTTGCCATTCATTCTTCTTTGCTCTTCTCTACTCGTGCTCATCCCTCTCTCCGGCGGCATCGCCACCCCTTGCCGTGTCTCCTGTGCCCTTTCCACGCAGAGGCTGATGCAGTTCTCGGTGAGATCTAACACGAGAGCCAGCGAGCGAGAGAGAGAGAGAGAGAGAGAGAGAGAGAGAGAGAGAGAGAGAGAGAGAGAGAGAG